>WBMV01007109.1:0-82096 GCA_013396655.1 Campylorhamphus procurvoides
AAAAAAAAAAGCCAAAACAAATTAGGGCCAAATTAGTAGATATTTTAAAAAACAAGTTAACTTTTAATCTTTTCACAACTTGTCCTCTTCAAATTTCACTTCAGCAGTATACCACTTGGGATGCTATCCCAGTCTATTTCTGCAATACAGGACAACTGTAGAAATAACAGAACAGACAGGTATTTTAAGCCTAGTTTTATATTCTGAAATGTTTACTCTGTTTTTCTTAATCCTTAAGTTGCATATTCATTGCTGTATTTTCATCCAACTGCTGTCACTTATATTCTCATGCAGAAGGGCAAATCAGGGTCAGTTTATGTAAGCAGCATCAATCTGAAAAATCTTCATCAGTCTTTTTTTCAAGGCATTATGCAAAGAAAGCTGACATTAAGAGAGCCTTAACTGACAGCAAATGAAATCAATCACCAAATCACTAAGCCATAATAAACTCTCAAGTTGTAGATAACCCTTCCTTTTCCAGGTCTTTAACCGCAAGACCCACAAAATGCAGTATCTGGGCAGAAATGTCTCTCTTGATTCCATGACAAAATTCTTGTACTACTATAGTGCAACATTTAATAATTTTTGTCTTACTCTGTAGGCTATTGATAAGAATATCAAAGATATAGACATGTTTTATAATAATGGACTACTAAGCGATTAAGCGAAGAAGACTAAACAAAAGCTTCAGCATTTGAAGCTTATTTTTTTTCTTTTAAATACAATTAAGAATAGAAGGCAGTATGATTCTATTTCTGCTACCTAAATATTTGTGTAATTAAGTCTACTGCCATCTTAATTTTTTTTGCTCAGTATTTCTTCTTAGTTTTTGAAATTAAAAGAATCAGTACAAAAAAAGAAAAAGTGACTCCAGACAATTCCTAACCTTTCACAGTATTCACTTCATGAATTCATTCAACTTTTAACCCACATGATTATCAACAGTTAAACATCTATGATTCTGAATGGACTTGTCTGCGTTACAATAGCACAAATGGTACACCGGGTAAAAAAATACAGTCACATCAAAGTTATGCAGTTGTTATCTGGTAAAATTACTCCTTTTCTGTAGGTAATGTGCACAGATAAACCTGTGCAGTTCTGAAAGATAGGATTTCTAAAGCAAGAAAATCTGCCTTATAAACAAAGGTGCTGTGAAAACTATATTTAATATCTTCTGTGACTGAACGATGCTTTATTTTTGTAATTAGAGCATTTAGGAGTCTGCTCTTATTCACTGAGGCAGCTTTGGGTACATATTGATATGACCATGACTCTAGAGTACTTTTTCTCATGAAAGAATAGTGAGCAGAAAACAGGAGAGGTGTTTCCTGCTATAAGATGCAACAACCTGGTAACCAGCTAGGAAAAAAACCCCAGGATTACAAGCAGAAGCAAAATTAAACAAATAAACTTAGTGAATGAAGATTGTATTTTACACAGTCCTTACAGAGCTTTCTTGAATATCAGCACAGATAATTCCTAAGAGATCACCCACACACAACAGATGTAAATGTAGGAAAAAGTCTAAGTGGGCAAAGGTGGATAGCTACATGATTGCTTGACAGGGTCAAGAAAGAAAATTTTCCATTAAGAAAGGTTACTGAAAGGTTAAATGATTATATACTAACTTTGGCATTCAAGATAATCATCAGCACATCTTAACCGAAAAGTTTTTACAAAACCAATAGTGCTTAAGAAAGGGGCTGTACAAGAGTTAGTAGTGTCACAGGCACAAGCAGACAGCTCTCAGGAATTGCTTAGTTGCTGATTACAGACACTGACTTTGGTATTTATGGCCCTATAGGGCCAAGACTTAATTAGCATGGTGGGGGTGCAAACAGTGTACCAGCTAACTACAATGGTCTCTGAGAAGGCTTTTCATATTATCTGCACTAATTTAATAGAATGAAGAAAGGCAAGGGAAGAAACAAAAAATGCAAGGGTGGCTGAGAAAGTATGGAAAAGAGGCTAATGATAACAGGGGGGAAATGAGGAAAGGAGAGAGAACAATAAGAAGCCCATAGAGGACAGGGAGGAAAAGTCAGCTAACAGAAATGCTGTGAAGCGGAAAGGAAGTTGAGAACACAGTTAAGTGGCAGAAAAGAGTGTGAAAATCCAATTACAGAAGGCAAATTTCCAACATCACTGGCATTTAGAAGATGCCTCTTTTTTTATGTTTTAAATAGTACTTTGCATGAATATTACGTTTTAAAGTCAATATAGTTTACTTATGCTAAAATGGTTTCTAAATATTTAGCAGCATGATACAGCAGATATTTGGGGACAAAACTCCAGATATCAGCTGAACACATTCAAGGAGATCAAATTAGAATTCTTAATGTTACATCTCTTCAATCTGGTTATTCAGATTTTTCTTAGTTGTTAATTACTTTTTCTTAAGTCCCATACCAACTTTAATTTTGACAAATTGAAGTTTGAAAAAGGTCAGGGTTGAAAGAGGTGTCGCCCCACTCTAACGAGTTTAAAACATTTACTTATTTATGAGGATTTACACTCAAAGTACAAGTGTAAAATAGCATTAGAATAATAAATAATCACTTTTCTCTTTAAGTAGTATATTGAAAGGCAGGCTCGCAGCCAGTTTAGAAGCAGAACATTTTGACACTAGGTAAGAAATCAGTTGTTTTAAAGAGGAGAAAAAAAGAGTGGGAGGGCAGCCCAGCTGCTGTTGAAATCAGCTGTTGAACTCCTGGAGAATGAAAATCCAATTTTACCTGACAAGAAACAGCAATTGATTCCAAAGGAGGCAGCATTCTGGCCTCTATAATACAATGGATAGTTCCTTCTCTGGTGAAATGGTTTAAGTAAAAAGAAAACACTAGAAGTGTGTGCATGTTGCACACTTCTTTCTGAAGTATTAAGAGAAAAAAAAAATTACAAGCCATGTCACAGAAAAAAAATAAAAGAAGCTCTAAAACAGAAGTACAAGATTTAAAGTAGTAGTAATTCAGTAATTTTTAAGCAGCTACTCCATGATTAATTAATCTCATTGAGTTCTCATACCAGAACTGACGTATGTTTGAAAGACATGCCTTATGCAGAGGATAAAATCTGATGACAGAATTATTATGTTACCTTTGAAATCACTTACTTCCTCAATTTGTTGAGAACTTTTTTATTGACAAGCAAACACAGGAATGAGAAGGTGTTTATTATTTTGAGGAAAATTATCAGCAGAATTGTGCATACCTTTCATCTTCTAATCTATCAAGCATATATCTAAAATTAATGAACAAGTTAAAATAAATAAAAATTAGGAAGCTCCTAAAACTACATTTATGTTTGCCCAATTAATTAGAAAAAGTGGACCTACAACACAATTAGATAATGCATGGCTAAATCATGTAAGAATGCATAAATGGCAAGAACCCACTTCTTTGTAAATTTGTAATTATTATATGCTAACACTGAAGATAAGTCAGTACTTGACTATATTACTACTACCATTATAAGCCTTTATGTTATGAGTGCACTTTTCATTCCAAATTAGCTCAAAACACTTAAGAAAGGCAAAGAAGTACATATAAACCTGCATGAATAGATGAGTATGTGCTGAAAACAGTGACAAAGGGAGCAAGATGGGGCAGGTGGGAGGGAGATGCAGAGGGACAGTCGAGACCGAAAGGCTGATGCAGAGCAAGCTAGATAGAGAGGTAAAGACATGCAAAGCAAGCAGAAGAAAGGGGCAGAGACTGACTGAAAGAAAGCACAAGATTATGTAGGGCAGAGAGAGCAGATACACAGGGAAAAGGAGAGCAAGAGCACCAGAGCATGTGCAGGTGTAAGCACAGCAACAAGCAACCATACAGCTAGGAGAGCATGTAATGGAAAATCTGCAGGAAGGACACAGGGACAGGCAGCAGAGCATGAGAGCATGTGGCAGAGACAAAAACACAGAGACAGACAGACAAGACCAAACAAAAACTCATCCATCTCAAATCCACCTGGAGGAGAGACTCATAGAATCACAGAATCATTACAGTTGGAAAAGACCTACAGGATCATCAAATCCAACCTTTGACCCAACACCAACACACAAACTAAACCACAGCACTAAGTGCCATGTCCAGTTGTTTCTTGAATGCTTTCGGGGATGGTGAATCCAACATCTCCCTGGATTGTCCATTCCAATGCTTAACCACCCTTTCAGATGTCCAGCCTGAAACTCCACTGATGCAGCTTGAGGCTATGTCCTCTTGCCCTGTCACTGGTTGCCTGGGAGAAAAGACCAAGCACTGTCTTGCTGAAACCTCCTTTCAGGTAGTTGCAGAGAGTAATAAAGAGAGTAATGAGCCTCCCTTTCTACAGGCTAAACACCCCCAGCTTTCTCAGTCATCTCACAGTACTTGTGCTCCAAACCCTTCACCAGCTTTGTTGCCCTTCTCTGGACATGCTCCAGCACCTTAGTGTCTTTCTTGTCATACAGGGCCTGAAACTGAACACAGGAATCAAAGTGCAGTTTCACCAAGTACGGGGGGACAATCGCTGCCCTGGTCCTGCTGGGCACACAATTTCTGATACAAGCCAGGATGCCACTGACTTTCTTGGCCAGCTGGGCACATTGCTGACTCTTGTCCAGCTGGCTTTCTGATTCCCTTTGTATGTTGAACTAGTCATCTGGAGTCATGTCTCCGGATAGGTTGTATCATGCTCATAAATATTTAGAAGCTATTTTTGCGTAATTCAACTATAATTCCTTTAAAACACAACATTAACATATGTGTCTTAGGTACCTAAATTTGCTTAGTTACCTTCATAGCAGCTCTCACCCTTCTGTATCTACATCTTCAACCAGAAGAAACCCACTGTGAGAATATATTGATGCTTAATTATTTATATATGAACACTTAAATCTTAAATGATTTTTTGGGGGCCTTTATGCATTGTTTTTAGGTAAAAACACTTGGCATTATATCAATGACATATGTGATGTAAAAGTATTTGAGACAATTCAGAGTTAATCTTCTGAACAACTTCTTCTCTGAGCCAATAACGTCTTTTAGAAGTGAGACTTAAGATTAGTAAGTAACCTTATCCTCTTCTCAAAGATGTAACACAACTGAATTTTGTATTTTACAAAGAGCTGATAACATTTATTGGTTAACTTAAGTAGTTATCTGTCAAGCCAGACTACTAGAATTAGCAGTGCCTTGTCATTTTAGTTGCGTTTTTTAATCCTGTATCCTATATTCACATGGAGACTTCACATACAGTTCTACTTTCTGTCTCCAGTAGGAACATTCAAGCATGGCCAGAACAGCTCACCTTAATTCCTGAGTTCATGTGTTTCAGGTGCTTGAAAACAATGCCATAATTTTCTACTTTCAAACTTAACTAAGTTACAAATAGTATAACTTTGTGACATTATATTTTCCACAGCAATTAAATACCAGGTGAGAGTGTTTCAAAACTATCATATTTACTCTTCAAGATACTCCAATTTTTTCTTTACTTATCCACTTGAAGTTATATTTTCAAACTATTTTAGTAATTCTGTTATGGTTCTCAAAAATTTAACAAATGCCTACAAATTAAGTCATACCTTCACTACTTGCATGGGGCTTTAGAAGATGCTCACTGCAAGGATATTCCTGTTGAATAACAACCTATTGCATAATTTTGCAATTTAAGGGCCATTACAAAATGTGCATGCTTTGGAGAAGACACACAGAACTTCGTGTACAAAATATTTCATTTCATTACCTAAAAGTCTAAACTAGAGTGTAAACCAAACTGTTTAAAAGATGCACACAGCTTACACGGTTAGTTCATTTGGGAACGACACAGACTTTATTTGTGTGTTTGTTTGATCAACCCTGTAAGCCTCCGTGGTATTTGGAATGTTGGATCCATATGCTAGAAAACAAGGTATTTAATTAAGCATGCCACAAAAAACCCCAAATCTCTGATAGCTTAGTTCACAGTCAGGCAACTTAGGTTCATTATGTCAACCTTCTTTGCACTTGTCTACTATAAAGAGAGTATATTTTTCACAAGAAACATTTACACAAAGACAACAGCAATTTAAAAATTTCAAGACTTTCCATATTCCCAATGACAAGGAAAATAGATCTCCAATGCTGCTGAGCTCATAAGGTAAATTAAGGATAGTAGATTTCATTCAAAACACCTTTGAGAGCCACTTCCTTTCTGAAAAATTTGGAAGAAGAATAACATATGAAGATGTGTATGCACATACAAATGTACTAGCTTTTTCTTCTTTCTCTCATATGATGAAGCAATACGCTCAGATCAATGGATTAACTGCTCTTTTCAGCCACCTACTACAAACCAGATGCATGAGTATTAAAAATAAAACAATGCCATCTTCTGAGAGTACTCAACAGTTCTGATAGCCAGTGTATCATCTCTATTATATTGTCTAATTTAAGATCTTAATTTTCTAGGCAATTTTTTTAAAATATACTATCAAATATCAATTAATTTAGACTTGGGAAAAAACTCCCTATGTCTTAGCACTTGCAGATAATTGATGCCTAAAATTCCTACAAAAGGCTTTCAAAACAACATTAGTAGAGAGAGATAGATAGATAGATAGATAGATAGATAGATAGATAGATAGATAAAGTAGTTCCTTTATTAGAAGCTTCCAGGTGCACAACAGAAGTACGCCCATGCGCTTCAGCCAGATGTTACGGTTTTTATAGTTTTCAGTAATTAACATACTTGATATCTATAGACAACCTGTGGTACCATTTTCCCCATGTGCTCAGAACTCCTCAGAACTGCCCCTTGGGCCCCTCCAAGAGCTCTGAGCTGACTGTCCTGTTTTGACTACAGCCTATCTTATTGTCTCAGTTAGAGTTCTTGCAGGTGTTGTTCTTCAAAACAGCATGTCCTTAGTAGTGTGTATCTAACAGAATTTGAGGAATGTGTGACAAAGTATTCAGTACCTTCAAAATAGCACCTAAAATGTGATAGACTTAGGAAAACTTTCTCAACTTACATAACTCTATGAAAATCTATAAAATACACATTAAAATTCTTAGGCATCATAATAATGCCATTAACTGAGCTGTACTTGTCACAGAATAAATATAGCAGTTATAGAGAACATGCATGAGAGAACAATTCCACTGGTTTTAATAAAAAGTATCCATAAAGTGGTAATGAACTGTTTACCTCCTTCAGAATTACAGAGTTGGCTGTAATATAGTTTTGCATACAGTGAAATTAAAATCAATTAGCTGACTCCCAGCTACAAAAGGCAAATTTTAAAATAAAATCTCCACAATGTATAAAGTTATCAAACAGGCACTTGCAACTAGAGATAGGGAAGAGGGAGAGAAGGAGAAAAGGGAGAGGGAGAGAAGGAGGGAGAGGAAGGGGAAGGAAACAAAGGGAAATGGAAAAATAGAAAGGAAAGAGAAGGAGAAAAGGAACTTCACAGTGATACAGACTGAACCTTTGGTGTTGTTTGTGTAGGCACAGAGTAATCAAGTGTAACTGAAGCTGTCAGGTGAACCAAAAGTAGGTTTACCACTCGGCACCACCACTGAGCTCTTCAGCACATACATTACTATGTGTTAGATATATACCACAAGTACTCTATACAAGTGAGAAATGAAACTTTTTATACTTCTGTTTCTTTTCATCTTCTTAGAAATAAACAAGGAATAGGCTGTCTCCAAATGTTACCGTAATCATTGTAAGGTCAAAATAGAATGGAAATTGGGATGAGACAAAAAGAAAAAAGTAGCAGCTACCACTAAATAGGCCACTGGATTAGAAAAGTAGTATTTTAAAAGCTGGTGATTTCGATGACAGCTTCTTTGAAAAGATGCCACCTGTGGAATCTTTTGTGCAGCTTTGAAAGTGATTATCACTGTACTGGGGAAGTATTTGCAACTCACCCTCTGTAAGAGACACACGGCTGTGCTGAGGTTCATGGGACCCTCAAGGTGTTACATATTACTGCTTTAGCAGAGAAACATGATAAAACACATGCAATTTAAACCTTTATTGTATTGCACTGCATGTATGAAAGAGGGCAACAATGAGAAATTTCCAGCTTAGACTCTGGCTTTCTTGAATGTTTTTGTTTCTATATTCCTGCAATTATATACTACAACTAGAATAAAATTTAAAAGGGTTACTACAAAAAAGTACACACACAATGTACTTGTATACTTGCAATGTATTGTAGACTTGCATTGTCTAATGTCCTTGTGCTTTACTTCACTACCTTTCCTCTGATTCAGATAGAAGAGTACAATGAAAGAAATATGTACTCACTCTGCCTTTTGTTCTCTCATTGGGAAAACAAAATATTCTGCCTTTAAAAACAATGTATTCTGTGCAGCTATAAAGACTAAGGCAGCGTTTGTATAGAAGACATAACAAACTTAAAAAAAATAAGGAGGCATTGCACAGGATCAATTTTCAGAGCTGAAAATCTGTACATTTTCATCTGATTTCTCTTTTTTCCCCCAGTGTTTCCTGCCAATGAAAATAGTAGTTTGAAACATGTAAGTCTGCATGAATCTACATGAACATACAGTTTCTATATTATTGTACTTCAAATAACAGTTTCTTTTAAATTAGGAATGTTAGAAATCACTGTTAATTCTAAAACTGTAATATGAAAAAATCTGATACTGACCAAGGAGCAGCATAAAAATCTCAGGCTTTTTTTATTTGTCTTGTTTAAATTAAATGGGGGGGGGTGTGGTTAATAAAGTAATATTACTTTTCAAATATAACATTTGCATTTTTCCATGGTTATATTCCTGTCAATTATTTAACACTATTACAGTAAAATTAAAATTTACCATCATCTTTCAAATACTGTATCCAACAGTATATACGGAAATTATTTCTCTTTCAACTGTTGACTGCAATAGTTTGACGCTTTTTGTTCTCCACACATTCAGAGCAGCCTAGCTTCTTGTTCTATCTCAGTTGCCAAAAATGAAAACAAGAATCAGGATTATTTTAGACTCTAACCTGAAATGCTGCAGCCTCTGGCCTGCCCTTCAGCTCTTCCTCTGAAAAGGTCTCTAGGTGCAGTTTGGGTAGCTCCAGGGTGAAGTCATTCGTGGCTGCCGCAGCACATGGCAGCAAGGCCTGATCTCTGACCTAAAGGGAAAAAAACAGCATCAATGGTAATTCCCCTTCAGACACATTAACTGGGATGAACTGGGTCCCCTTGAGCCCACTGAGTGGACTTGCATTGATCGCTGGACCTGAAATCCATGAATAAATTTAGGACTAATTGATTTTTCGTTGCAAATAAATCTCTAATTCAGAGTGCTGGGAGAGAATGTTAAGAAGAAAAAGCATCTTCCCCTGATCTGAAATGAGAAGAGACACTAGGGCTCACTAGTCCAGCTGGCGTATACGTTTCACAGATCTGTCCCCTGTAAAAACCTTGCAAGAAAAAACAGTAATTGTACTTCTAAGCAAAACAAACATTAGCCATGAAATTAAAAAGTTCATGTGATCACACCAACAAGAAGCTGCCATGTGAGTTCTCTGTACTCTAGTGAGGTTGTTACCTGTCCTCCAGAATACAGTTCATTTAGTAGCAATTCAGTTAAAAGCCAGAATAAAATGAATAATCCACAAACAAAGCAAAACGAGCTAACCTGTACCTTTCCAATTAACAAGATAAAAACATAAAAAAGAAAAAAAAAAGTACTAGCAGGTGCCCTGTTGCAGCCTCACTGTAGGAAATACTTGAGAAATACCAAGCGGTATCAGTCGCCCTATGCGCCGTCTGTCCCTGTGCCGTGCCGGGCCGGAGCAGGCGATGTTCCCCCCGCAACCCGGGATGCTCCCCGGGATGTTCCCCCCGCAGCCCAGGATGTTCCCCGGGATGTTCCCCGGGATGCTCCCCGGGATGTTCCCCGGGACGCTCCCCCGGCCCGGTGTCGCACTGCCACCTGCCGGCCAGACGCCGCAGCGCCGCCGCCGCTTTGTCCGCGGGCACGGCCCGGCCAACACTGCCCGCTGCCCAAAACTGCCCGACATCCGCACGGGGCAACGCGGCCGGAGCCCATCCCCACGGCTGTGGAATTACGCGTGTTTAACTCATGACTTCCACAGGCGCGTCACTCGTGTTTGCACATCGTATGATGACACACACCCATTTTTCATTCTATTTAATATAAAAATTACCGTGTCCACCTCCAGGAGATCCCAATAGTCAGATTAGATTTTAACACAGATGGATAGACACACATACAAATATATATTAGTACAAATGAATAGATGAAATCCATTCATTTGGCATAGACTGCATCTGCTGAGTAGCGAGTAATGCAAAAATAATTTACTGTCTTTAACTAAACAATACACAATCTAATACTAAAACATATACTAAATATATATGAAATGCATATAAGTCAGTAGACACACGATTTGCTAAATACTAATTAAATAAATTTCAGTTTTTCCTAGAGGCTCCCTTGCCCACAAGAACACACCAAACGAATTAAAACCTAGGTTTATTAATTTTGAATCCCAGATTACTTTTCCATAACCACTTACAAAATTAGATTTTTGTAAAATGTTGATTATGACTCAACATGTTTGAAAAAATAGCAGAGCCTTTGAAATCTGCTCTGATTGAAAGAAGCATGTGTAAATCTACTGATACAAAGAAGAAAAGATTTTCTGTTATTCGTTCCTCTGTTCTGTGCGAATAGGGAGCCCTACATTTCCCAAGTTGACCTAAAGAATTCCTGTCAATACCTGTGGCTGCCAAACATATGCACTATGATGCAATTTTTATAACAGGAAAGGTCCTCTACACATTTTTTGTACACACAGTGCACTAGGTTCAGGATATACAGTCCTATGGAACAAATATACTCTCTAGAGTGTTCTGTCAGCATGTGTAATTCTGGTCAGATGTTAACCTTGCTGAATATAACAAAATGCATTGCTTTACATACACACACACAAACACACACACACACACACACACACATATACATTTTTATAGCTTATATATACCAACTTTTCCGTGTCTTTGCTGCCAGTATGCACACAGATAAAAGAAAACATTAATGTGGATTAAGGTACTAAGAATTTATCAACATCAAACCACCAGTGTTTTGCCTTCTACCCTTCTGAACCATAGTCAATAGATCTAAATATTTTACTGCACCCTGGCCAATTCATTGTTTGATGTTTAAAAACTCAAACAGAATCAAAGAAAATTTATTAAATTTCAGCCCCCAAATGAGATACTATTAGCTTTGAAAGTCAAGTTTAACTGCGATATTGATGATTCTCTTTTTTCTGTGACAAAATTCACAAGGGAAATCCCTATGTCAAAGTACAAAAGCAGATTGCTAATACTAGGGGGAAAAAAACAATGTATAAGCAATGTAGGTATAATGCATACACAATACATACAGTAGAAGTCCTTTTAACCCTATTAGTTTCAAATTCTCAATTTCAGTATTGGGGCCTGACACTCACTGAACATTAAAATATAAAACCCATTTTTTTAAATGGCTGCATTGTAGTGAATATATGCCATTAGTACCATTGCATTACAAAAGTACATACTAGCTTCTTAAACAGTATGATATTTGATATGATCACAACTAAAAAAAAACAAATCAAAGATTTTTTTTGCATTTGTAGATACTTAGTTAGATGTAAAGAGTAAATCTTATTATCAATATGCATTCTGAGAAACACAAAATTAAGGCAGACTTTTCCTTTGAAAAATACTGACAAGGGTTCAGGAAAAATTGTAAGAACAAAAGACTGGGTCTATATGGTATAAATACCATTACACTGTTTCACTAGAAATGAAAATAGTCTTCAAGCTGGCTACTTTTTCCATCTTTTTCAAAGCCTGGAAAACCACAATGGCCATACCTGCATGGAATCATCCTGAATAGACCACATCTGTATTAAATCTCAGTCAAAAACTAATTTAATAACTACTGTCTATAGGCTTTCTGAGATTCAGGAACATAATGACAGGAGTTGGGAAACTGTGTTTATTTCCTCATATTCTAATGAAATAAGCACAATATTCACATACACCTTACATTAGAGAACCATGAGACAAAGGTCAAACTGCTAATTTTATTTTTTTTTTAAAGGATGATTTTTTTTTTGGAAGCTTGATGGTCAGGAAAACCATTCTATGTAGTAAAGTTTTAAAATGCAACTTTCAGACCTTTTTTATATTTAACAAGTTGGGTTTTTTTCCTCCATATAAAATCTAATGCAAGACTGTTTTGTCTGAGAGGTCTCCGTAGGCTAGGGACCTAATATTATAACCTGAAAAACCTAATCAGCTAATCAGGCTTATTGCAATGATTAAAAATTTCTAAAACCAGTTCCACTTCCCTGTACTCTAAAATTAATACAGAGAAAAATTATATAAATGTATATTTACCCAATGCCAGTGAAGATTTTGGCTATTTCTGTTTTTGGCAAATATAATTTTAGCTGAGACTGTGAAAAGTTGCAAGAGTTATTTTATACAGAGCATATTTAAGTCCTGTGACAGCGTGCCACTAAGTATGATCATTAGACTTTTCAGTTTAGCCATATATAAATACTGTCTGGAAACAGTCAAAATCACAAATGGATCCAAACACAATTCTACTACAATACTCATAACATCTTAAAACAAAGGAGCATAGTGACTTTTGAGAGTGTTTAACTTTTTAATTAATTAAGAGAGCAACACAGAAGACAAGACTATAGCCACTCAATTTAAAATCAATAAAGTATTCATTAATTCAGATCAAAGCTGAAGCTGAATAATAAACTGAAGTTACATTATTGACCAAACCAAAGTGTAGAATTTGATGGGCTAATTCTGCACATCCAAAAACGAACTTAAAAATTTTCTGCTGATCCAGTACAACAATAGATTTATCCACAGTCCACTTCTGTGCTCACTTTGTTTTCCCACTGCACAGTTTGAGCTGGTATGTCCAGTTATGCTGGCAGAGACATGGTACTAAATGCTAGCAAGCTGCAAGCATTAGAAGTATTAGAATGTGCCTAAGCCTTCCTATTGTCTTTTCCTGGTTACCGACTGGTACAACAAACTTTTTTTACATACTTTTTAATAGTATATCATTTGCAATTTAAACAGCAGAACAAGAACTAAAATTATGCTGTGATGTGGTGATAAGTGAATGGCAAACCTTGATGTAATCTATTTGACTTGAGATGACCATACTGCTGATATAAGAGAAGCTACAAATACACAAATCATTCTAAAAGGTGCAAACAAAATGGTTTCTATCACACTGCTATGTGTTCTACATATAATTGATAAAAATCATGCAATTGACAAAAATGGGTTTAGAGCTTTTTAAAATAGAAGAAAGCAGTTTGAATGCAAACCACATCTTAGTCTTAACCACAGTCTTGTAAGCATGTAGGTGATTTAGTCACGTAATGTGCATACCTCCATGGCAGCATGTACAATGGAGGTCATACTACACAAGTCAAGGATATGGACATCTATTGAACATGGTCCTTTGCCTTCTTCAGTGAGAAGCATTTTAACAAAAGTAGGTTATATAGTAACTAATTTGAATCGGCAAGTTTGTTGTAGTGGTATAAACGACCATGGAACTAAGGAGAAAAATAAAAAATTATATATATAGGTGGACAAAATTAAACCTTCATGAACATTTCCTACTCTTTTCATGTTTAGTTATAAATTGTTGATGTTTTCTTAATCTATACCAGAAAATACAAGTGAATATACAGGTGTGAAGTTGCTAGCACTGAATAGTGTCGATAACAGAAGTTCTTCAAGTTGCTGATTCAAGTTATTTTCCTACTGATACATCTATATACTATGGGCTCTCTGGAAACAGTGATCACACCTGAAGTGTTAGCCCTTTAAGGGAATACAGAAGACAAAAGATTTGCTGAGGGATTTGGCACATATGATATCCAAAGAAGTACAACCCATGGCAGCCTGTCAGATCAAAGACTCAGCCGGTTATTATCAGTTGCTCATAAACACCAGCGTCTGAGTCTGCTCTGAAAATAAGAAAACCACTGAAAAAAGTGTATATTCCTTTACTGAATGAGGGTCTATATAATCCTGGACACAATATTTTCCCTCAGGGTGTTTCAGCAATCAAGAATCACTCCAAAAGTAGAGAGCCTGCCTGTGACAAGTTTCCATAGTTTAAACTGAAGGCACTTTAAATCAAACACCTGAAAACTGGAAAATTATAGCCACAATTAGAGAGCAAATGAGGTGAGGAATGATGGTGGGAATCAAACTAGTCAACTGAACTGCAGGAACACCCCCTCAAACTTTTTTTTTTCCCCCAAGAAGGATAAAAACCAGACTACACCAAATTAAAACATATTTTGCTTAGACAAAATGCTATCTCATACGAGGGAAAAAGAGCTACATGGTACAGCTGAATGGATACTTGTTATATGGCCATGACAGTTATGTTTGAGTACTCACTAAAGGCCCACAAACCATGGCACACTCTTTCATCAAAAAAAGGAACATATCCTCAAATCCAAGGGTCTGACTTCTGTTGATAGTGGAGGTTTTACATAGTATTTTAACATTCCTTGCTCTAGGTAGCCATACATTAATGTAATTAGGTACACCAAATATTGTACTCAATTTAAAAACTACTGAAAATTGCTGTATTAGCATACAGATTTTGTGATTATCCTTTCTGATTACTGTCATTCATATCTGTATTTAATTACAAAACAAGCCATTTCACAGGTGGTTTCTAAAAGAACATTAATTATTGCATAACGGCATTTGTGTAAGACGACATATAAAACTAATATTCAGGGTATGCTTTGCTTTATTTTTTTTTTCCTTCTAGGCTAGTCAAGATTGGAAATTAAGTTTCAGAGCAGAGTACCATCCCAGACTTATAAGATTAATTCAAGCTTTCTCATATTACTACACACATACACTACATGCTCTGTTGAATAAGATGTTAAGCTGATCCAGTGGGTTTTTTCACAAACGTTGACCACTGCACCTAAGCTTCGCTGTAGTTGCAGGATGCGAGCTATAATACAACGCCTATGAATGGATTTCAATGACCTTGGACTGAAAATGAACCTATGTCTGGAGAAAACAAGTTAATGTATTCAGTAATTCCACAATTCTCCAAACAAGGATTTTTCCTTACTGAAGGGAAATTATACTAAAGTATTCAGTTTTCAAAAAAACCCCACAAAACAAAAAAACCAACTCAATGCAATCCAACCAAACAAAAACAAACCCTCAACAAACAACAAAACAAACAAACAAAAAAAAGAAAAATGCACCCCAAAATTAGTTATTTAGGTATGTCTAAACTGAAAACAGTTAAGCACATGGATATGACATTCAGCAATGTCTTATCTTTACTTTGTCAAGGTTTTTAAATCCCTCTTGAGCTGGAGTACCATTTTTAGCTTGGCTAGGTCAAAATGACACTGAACAATATGAGTGATGACACACTAGACAGCTATATGGACAGAGTTGTCATCAGCAAGCCAGCTGTGCTAACACCTGTATGTCCTGCACAACTGATCTTTAGGAACACAGATCAAGAAAGTCAGATTACTAGGAGGGGAAGCAAAAGTCATTCATCAAACATTGAAATTAAGAGGTGATAATTTGAGATGGAGGAGGAAAAAAATATTATTTTTACTGCATTTTTTCTAATCCCAGAGAAATAATAGCTTGCTTCCTACTATAAACTTCTTACGGGAGTTATTTAGAATTTGAACATTCTAACTGAGTTTTCTTTGGGATTTTTTGCACATACACATACTCACTGTTTCAACAGGCTTGTGACTGGGCTAGTTTAGAACAACCCAGGACCACAGTGATGGATAGACCTTGAGCACACACACAAGCAGGCTTCACTCTTAATGTCAACTTATCTAAACACACAGAAAAACCAGCTCGGGGAATTTGATTAGGCTAGGGAAAAATTCTAAGTTAATATCTCTAAAACCAGAGCTTTTAAATAATTATTGAGATAACCAAATACTATGACGGACTACAGATCCCAGTTAACTGAGAGAAATGTGGCTGATCACTGTACCTACATGTGTCAGGTCGTATCTACTGAAATCCAACTGAGGCAGCTAACTTATGGCTTATAACTTTTCCATTCTTCCAGGTCCTGATCAACTTGTGGTCTTCTTGATGAAACTAACAATTATTGACAGTTACACTGAGTGTTTTTACAGATGTAGGCACCTATATATTGACTTAAAACTATTGTAAATTAATTCCTTGTCAGCCATAAAACAGCTGCCCTAAAGAAAGGCACTTCAGTGCTCTGGACTACCTTAGAAATAACAATCTAATACTACAACCTTACTCATTCTCAAGTGCTCAATGGTCTCATCCCATCTCCAACTGTCTCCTCTTGATGTATAAAAAAAATACATTGTTAAATCAGATTAAGAAAGATTTTGTCTTCGCATTTTTTACAAGTTTGTAACAGGATGGATGACACAGTGTTCACATTTTTTTCAACTGACAGAGCTGTAGGGCCCAGATCTCATATGCAGACAGTCTAGGGACATTTTGGAGAAGATAACAGGGGTAGCAGTGAGGCAGTGAAACACAACAGTGGAAGGATTTCAAGGCATGACTGCTGACAGCTCTGCATGGAAGCTGCTCTGCCAGCTGGCTTAGGAAACTTTCTATCAGCAGAAATGAAATGCACTGCAGACGTGGATAAAGACTAATCTTTCTGACCAAGTGCCAAAAGAAAAGGAACACTGAATAGGTGCTTTGATCCCTGACCTGTCCCAAAATGTCAGACTGAGTAGGTTGCTAACTAGTATTGGGCAAAATGGTGAGAACGTGGTGTTTTATTAACCTGTTAAAATGGCCAAATCCTAAGCAACCAGGACAGACTGAAAACTCTGACAGACTATAAAGTTTGTCAAGATTTTTACAGTTAGGAACACAAGGAGAAATAGAAACAATTTTCTTTCTCTACAAAGGCTGGCCCATGGAGATGACTTCCCATGGTGGTGTGTAGCACAAGGCTAAGAGCAGAGAGCCCAGATTTAGGCAGGCTGAAGAGCACTGTACCAGGTGCAGGTGCCCCAGAGTGCTGGAAGTAGGGGCTGCAGGGCAGCCTCTGTGAGAAGAGATCAGGGCTGCCCCTGGTGGGACAAAGACAGTTCCAGCCACCTCTGACAGACCACAGTAGGACACAGCTGAGCCCCACAGCCCTGCTGGTGGCTCACCTGTGAAAAATGAATTTCAGATTAAGAAAAGCACACCACACAGGGAGAGAAAGAGGGGAAAAAATACTGAACATCAAAGTCAGAGAAGAAGTGGGGAGAAAGTGCTTGAGGCACTGGTTCAGACATTTCCCTGTAGCCTACAGAGAGGATGTGCTGGAGCACACGTCCACACCATATTCCATGAAGGATCCAACACCAGAGCTGTGGGTAGTTCCTGAAGGAACTGAAGTTCATGGAGAGCCTATGCTGGAGCAGGTATTCTTGAAGGGCTGCAGCCCATGTGAGAGCCCACACGGTGCAGGAAAACAAGGAGGAAGGAGCAGCAGAGAGGTGTTGCTATAGACTGACTGCAAGCCCCTGTACCTCAGAGCATGAGCGAGGAGTCACAAGTGAAATTGAGCTTAAATGACAGAATAATGCTGATTTTTCAACTGTGATTTCTAACTCTTCAAATCTATTTTAATAAATAAAATAATTTCACTAAGTCAACTGTTTTACCTGTGACAGTAAATAGTATGCAATATCTCCATCTAGATCTCAACATATGAGCTTTCTCATTCTATCTTGTCCCCCCTGTCCTAGTGAGGGGAAATGAGAGAGCATTTGGGTGGGCATCTCGTTGCTGGCCAAGGCTAACACACCACAAGGACTCAAACTGAGGAGCAATACAAAGGGAAAGCTGAAGATTTTAGCAGAGCCAGTAAAATTATTTCTTCCTCTGATGGGATCATTATTAACTACGTACATCATTAACTATGCATGTTAGAGAATCTAGTCCTAGAAAATGAACAGATCTAATGCCTCTTACTCTGTTTATACAAATATGATATTAAGAAGTAAGCAGAAATTAATAATGAGAGACAGTTTATCAGCAAGTACAACAAGGGTACATTTATAGCAAAAATAATAACCTCAACTTTCTGAGAGGAAAGTATTTCAAGAAATAAGTTATTTTTCATACATGAAAAAGGACTGCAGAAGGGTTCTAAAATAAGAAACTTAAATGATTTTTCTTTTTATTAGAAGACTTTTTAAGAAAAATGTTTATGTTTGAACTTCAAGTAGATAGAATTTCCTCTCAGAACTCTTTCAGTAAAAATTAATTTATGTCTGTTACCATTTTGCTATTACCTTTTGGTCATCTTCAATATTTTGAGAATAAAACTGAGCCAAACCAAAATCCCCTTGAGGTCTTTGTTTGCCCTTGGTGATGTTCTGTTTTGGTTTTTAAATTTGTTAAAACATTCACTTTGCATTTAGATATTTATCCATAATATTTAGATGGCATAAGATGAAGAAAGATCTCTTATTTTATGATATCAGGAACTCTTGTGCAAATAATTCAGGAGTAGAATAAGTATAGTTAATGTGACAAGACCCAGGATAGACAAAAAATAACCGTCTAAAAATACCTTGTAACTTATGAAGAACATGGAACTAGCTGCTAAAAATACTTTTTCTTTTAGCATATCCAGCACTCAACTTCTCCAACATTCATGCTCCATAAATATTGGTGATGGTTAAAAAAGGTGACTCTGAAATGGTCTTGAAAGAATCATTCTGTGCACAAGCATGCCCAAGCACTTTTCCACAAAGTCAAATGTATAATACTAGAATTTCCACCCAGTCATAGTGGGAGGCAGAAGGTGGTGTAAATGAGCCCTTGTCTAGAGCTTTCTTAGAAGCACGTGGAGAGATTTTTTCCCTCAGCTCTGATTCTTCTTGCTTTGTTTGTGGTTACACTCAGGTATACCCAAAGGCAGACTGATCTAGTACCTACATTGCTACCATCTGTAATTCTTGTAGGGATAGAGTATGAAAAGAATGAGGCCACTTTTATGGATCAGAGTATACTGTCTTATCCTGAGTCCAACTAAGATTACTAACGTTGTCTGTAAAATCCCTCTGAGGTCTATGGGCAAAAATTTTGCATTATGCATTAATAATACATATTCTGCAAGTGATGCAGTTGAATTTTGTGGATATTTGCTCATGAATATATCAATGTAAAAATACCACAATCTTCAATTTCAAACTTCCATAAGTATAACTGCAGCTAAGAGTAATACTTGTTCAACTCCAGATTATTCTGAACTTTATCCATTTTCTTTTGACTTCATTTTTGAAAACAAAAGCAGTTCCCAGAATTTCTAGTGAAGAAAAGATAGGCTTATGGTTCCTTTACTAGTATTTCATCCACTTTGTCAGGTTCTGACTTTGCACTGTGTGAGAAACCCTTTAAGAACAACAATGTAAAGTTGATAGTTTACATATAAGCCATGTTCACTAATGCTACGTAATTAGCAACCATTATGATGTAGGGTTTACCTTTCAGATATTTCCTGAACAAAGATCAATTATTTTCCCCTTTTTGCTTCTAGGAGAAATGGTATGTCAAATTATGAATGATTTACAATCAATTTTTAGTTCCTGCTGAAAGGAGAATCCTGACATTTCTAATTCTTAGTTTTTTTCATTCTTTAGGTTTACAAACCAGAAAGGATAAATTATTCTGTTACTCAATAGTATGTTATTTGGGACTAACAACTATATAAATCGGGAATTAAGACGCAGATGTGGTAACTAAAATTTTCACAAAAATATCGCTGTTGCTTGATCAGTTCACTGCCTCAGGATAATCAGTATTAAGCATGTGACCTTATCTATAACCTTCTCCCAGAACACTTCAGTCCTTATGTATATAACAGCATAGCTTTCAAAATAAAAATATAACCTTGCAATCCAGAACAACAGCTTCTCCATGCCAAGGACTGCACTTGTTACTGCAAAACCACAGCACTTTCTGCATGACATATGTTTCCAGGCTTATAAGAAGCCCGTATGAAAAAGGAGGGGGGATAAAGCATGACAGTCTCTATCAGCACAGTTTGCTGCAGCTAAAACAGTTTAGCTGTGAACATTAAAGATGAGACTTGAAAAAAGTATCTGAAAAATAAATTAGCAACAGTTTTGGTGAACACAGAAACTAAAATAAGGAATAGATTCCCATGTTGCTGAGAATTCAAGATGTGATAAGGGAAATTAATACTCCAAGGTAATAAAAACACTTACTTGGCTCTGTGTTGCTCTAGACTAAAAACAGTTATAAAAAAATTAAAAAAATTAATGTTTAGAGCTACAGTTAAAAACAGCCACTTCTCCGAAGTAATTAATATATACAGCTTTTTTGGACTTTCAAATAATACTAAACCAGGGCAGAATAGTGCAAGTCAGAGAGACTACTTAAGATTATTATTGAATTCAAAAAATATTTTAAAAAAGTCCTGAAAGTTTTTGACTGCAGGTTAAAACTTACTGTCTTTTCCTTATTTTTTAAGTTATGTACCGAAGATTAAACCAGCATGCACGAAGCCCAATGTTTTGTGACCCTCATGTATGAGACCTCAGCAAATAAACTCTGCCTTACATAGCAGAGACTTAACTTCACAGCAATTGCCAATTGCTGGGATGTTCAATACTCTTCAGTTGGTAACTAGAAATTGTGTTCTCTGCAAATAAGGGAAGTGTAATGGATTTTGTAGTAAGCTTTGCATTAAAAATAATATGTTCGTGTACTAGAGGATAGTATTTTATTTCATTAATTCTGAATAGTTTTTTAAGATAAAAGAAGTTGAAGGTGGAAGCAAAGTCTAAGGAAAGGAAGTCGCTTTACGAAAATTTCTATTCCCCTCATTCCCTCAGAATAAACAGTTGTAAAACTTTGATGTGTTTGGAAATATAAATCAGAGGGATTTATATTTCCAACTTCAGATTCTTACCTTATGAAGAGTGGCTTCCACAGCTTTCATATGACTAATAATCAATTCTTTGTCTCTGTTAAGAGAAAAAACAAAACAAGGCAGCTTTTAGAACTGAAGCTCTACTGACTTGGAATTCATCTTCTGCTACTTTTTAACTATCTTTCCAAATAATTGCTGATAACTCAAACTATTTGTTTTTGTCTCTCCTTTTTACATCTCTAATGCAAATGCCAAAAAGTAGTTCATGCACCGCAACTTGGCATATTCCCATATGAAAGGTGCTTCTGTTCTGGATTACCATTTAAGGCAGCTGTAATTACAGGCATACAAATGAAAAGCTACCAACTTCGAGAAGAAATCTGCCATTTTAGCTATAAGGGCCATGTTGAAAGGCAGTCAGGCTCTATCAAGAAGTGAATACATTCTCATACATTTCCAAAAGAAATCCAGCAAAGGATCTGAAAGGGAAGTTTGGAGAATGAAACAATACTCTTACACCTTTTTGTAGATAAGGTAAGAAGATGCTTTCATCAGTTATTTTGCCATAAAAATGCCTTGCCCTCAAATAATGATTGGCAGGAATAGAATTGAAGTTGCACAATACTATATGACTAAGGAGAAAGCACAGCATGACCAATGAAACACCACAGGAAGTCAAATGGGATCCATGCCAGAAAAGCTGATACACCTTAATATTCCAGGACTGTCTTTTATTGTACCAGCTCTGTGAATATTTTGTTTAAGCTTCTAAAGTACGTAGGCCAGAAGTCATAAAATCACAATCATTTAGGTTCGAAAAAACCCTTCAGATCATTGAGTCCAACCATTAACCCAGATCTGCCAAGTCCACCACTAAACCATGTCCTCTGGGCCCACATCCACACGTCTTTTAAATACCTCCATGTATGGGGACTGCACCACTTCCCGGGACACCCTGTTCCACTGTTTGAGAACCCTTTCAGGGAATCAATTTTACCTAATATCCAAGCTAAACCTCTCTTGGCATAACCTGAGGCCATTTCCTCTTGTCCTATCACTTGCTCCTTGGAAGCTGAGAGACCCCCACCTCACTCCAACCTCCTTTCACCAAGTAGCTGTAGAGAGGGATGAGGTCTTCCCCCAGCCTCCTTTTCTCCCACCAAAACCATGGCATTCTTCTCCATGGAAGGACTGCTGCTTTCTCATTTCTTGATTCATATCTTAAAATCAAATATAGAAAGGTAGCCAGAAGAGTAGGACTGGCTTTTACAGTCCTAATAAAGCTGTCACAAGGTATTCCCTTCTCAGGATACTCTCTTTCTTCGGACTAGATTGACAGGGTACTTGGTTTCTAGCTGGGGTTAAACCACGACACAGAAAAATTACCAAAAAGCTACTAAATTTCTGTCCAGTTCACTGTTATCAGACACATTTATTAATATTGCTCCCTACTCTGCAGGAAAATGGAAAGAACTACTGGTCACCACTTCAAGAAAACCAAGATATCCATTCTCAGAATGAGCTAGCCATCTCATTGTCCCCTTTAAAGCTCTAAAAAACTTCAGGAAAGAAGTTGAAAGACACCCATGTATTGCTTACAATCACTCAGGTTATGGAATAGGTATTAAAATAAGATTTTCCTGCATAGAAGTCTCTTTCACCTACTTCACTTATGTTCCAAAGAGGAAAAAAACATTTGTTATGAAGAGTTGTAGAACAATGAATGGTGTGGAGGCTTTCTTTATCAATATTCAACTGCTGTATACAGAAACAAAGTCAATCTTAAAAGCACTTCACATTAAAAAAACCTTTTCTGAGTATAAGAATGACCACAGGGAATGTTCTGTACTAAAGTACATAAAATCAGTTGGGGCAGGGTGAAAAGGGGCAAGCTTTCCAGAACAAATCCTTCTTTGGATCGTATCTGCTTTGGTACACTAATATCAAATAATATTTGTCATTTTAATCAGGTTGCTAAACATTTCATTGGTAACTATATTGATTACATTATTTCACTGGTGCACAAAACCCGTAAAGCTTCTAAGCTATTGTTTTTCAGAGGTCAAATGTATCCCACATATAATGAGAAATTTTGATTTTAAATTGAACGTTTTGCAAATCTTAGCCATGCACCAACAATAGTCAAAGTCCATACTACCATAAGAGTAATAGATAACAAAGTCTGAAAGTATTTTTAATTTTATCTGACGATATAACTGTAAGAGGTTAGTAATAATCTCATTCAAGTCAATGGAACACCTTTTGGCTACCAATCTTTTCAAGATTGCTCCCTGAACATTTCCTTCCACTCTTCAAGTTACAGCATAAAAAAAGCATGGGGCTTATTTCTAAATCCAAAACTCTCTGAAATCAGCAGAAATATCTGTCCTATTCCACAGATTAGGCTAGATCAAAAATGGGTTTCAGCTCCTTTGGCAGCTAAGACCTGTCACCTAGCTGATGTTTCTGCATTGATTATAAATAAATGGCATCTCTCTATAAAAAGATGACATGGAAATAGAGAGAATAAACAAAAATTTCTTAAATAAACAAAATATTAAGGATCTGTCAAACACATGTTCTGAAATCAGTAAGATAATTGGCATACAAGATGATTACGGCATTTCAAGACCAAGAATTTGGAGCACTGTTATGGGATAACTGCAGAAAACTTTAGTAGCCTGAACTAACACTTTTCTTTTTCGAAGACTATCCCTGAATTTCAAAGAGAGACAGATGTACTTTTGTTTTCTAGCATTACATTAGCCAAGGCTAAAACCCTGTGCATGAAAGTAAGAATTGATCTTTTGTCCGTTTTAAGTGATCTCCCCAAGGTCCCAGAGCTCACTTCGCTGCCGTGCAGAGGGCACTCTCTGCATCACGGATGCTCTCACTCAGCCGACGCTTGTCCTGCTCCAGCTGGGTAAGAAGTCTATTTTGCTGACGCAGAAATCGATCTCTTCTTCTCAGCTCCATTGTTGCCTCGGAGAGGCTCTGCAAGCAGACAGAAAGCAGAGTTACTTGTCAGCCCAAATAATTAACTTCAGTTTATGCCATAGGCTATTAAACAAAGTGGAAAACAGACTGACTGTGAAGTAGGTTTGGACCATTGCATACTAAGGTTTTATGAATTCTCTAGGAAAAACATTATTGGCTCAGAACCCCTCAGTTTTTAGTACATTGCCTATGTACAAAAATGTTTATAAAATTAAGTGATTTTTTGATCTAGCAGGTATATATATTATGCTACAGGTACAATATTTACAAATAACAGATCTAAATACAATAGAAGTAATCAAGAGCATAGCTTTAAAGAGCATAGAATATTCTCAAAATTTAATTTAAAATTAATATTCAAGAAAAGAATTCACAAAGAGAGGGAAGAAACAAAGAAGCGTTTATTTAAATATTCTGCACTATACAAAATTACAGGATAGGAAAAAAATTCTAGTATTCTCTCTTAGTGCATCAAGTAAAATTTGGTGCAATTCCTGCTAATCACTATTTTATAGGGCTTTCACTATTTTAATATTGGTTTTCCAATATGCAAAGCAGTATGTGCAGTTAACATTTCTCTCTGACTTAGAATTAACAAAACATGGTTTAATCAATTCAGATTAATCCAATAAATGAAAAATAGCACACAAGACTAATTATTACAGAAACTGACTAGTTGCTACTCCCTTCTGCTGGGATAAATCAATATATTATAGACTGGAGTATTAATAATTTGATTTCATAATTTGTTAAATGCTACATTTTATTTAAAGCTGATAATTTCCTTTTTAGAAAGGAATTATAATAGGTGGTTATAACCATTCTGTTATGAAAAGCATATTTCCTGACATATTTTAAACCAGTATAGAAGAATAGAGAAGGCTGCATCATTGCAAGACCAAGCTCTCGCACCTTGTTTTCAAAACTTATGGGTATGTTTTCTGCTTGAGTTCTAAGAATGCTCTGCATAATTTGTACTCAGGAGTACTTGTCTTGGACTGTGGAACATGGAAAAGATATACTGTGCCATGGACATGGATCAAGGACAGTATATACAAAAGGCTGGTAAAAATTTGGAGGATGCTGAAAACTTAACTAATCTGAAAATGTTACAGACTTCTCTAAGAGTCAAAAGCACTTCAAAAAACTATAGTTAGACAAAATTTCTATACAATAACAAAGTACAGCATGAGACTGAATAATCCTGCAAAATAAACTGAAATCTGTGGATTGTTGTAAGTTTTCTTCATACATTTCTAAAGATAGGAAAGCGTCTAGTTGTTTCAACACTGCATTTTGATGGTACAGCACCACTTCCTAAACTGTCTGTTCAGCAATTTACAAAATCTAGGCTGAAATTAATCACAGCTGTAAGAGGGGAAAAAAATAATCAGAAGTTTATTTAAGAAACTCTAACCCCAGAAATGCTAATATTTGTCTTGCTCAAATGACTGCAGTTTGAATAACTCTATTCTGAATTTTAAGTCATTATTTTCAATGAACAATTGATATTTTTAACCCTAGAAAAGACAAACACACAGATATCATTCATCAGCTCCACAAAGATACCCAAAACCAGAAAGTGTTGCTTTCAGAAATTCCAACCTAATGCCACTGTCAGCTATCAAAGCCCTGTCTGAACAGCTCAATTTGTGAATTATCAGACTTTCAGAAATTTTACTTCTAAGGAACCACATGTGGATTGATAAAGGGAGCCATCTTTATTTTAAAAACAAAGAACATTGTGTTCTTTAATTTACTGTGTTTACTGTTTGTTTGGTTAAGCGAGCACTGAGTAAAGAGCTGTGAAAACCACGCCAAGTCAAGTCTTCCCCCTCCTCCCTCACCTTTTGACAAACAGAATTTACTGAACATCAAACAAGATTTCTGCTGCCAATGCTTTGCCCAACTTTCCCACCTGACAGAAAAACCTGTTTTTAAGATGCAGCCAAGGACTGAGCTTTGAATGATGTAGAATAAACAATTCTGCTAATATTTTGATGAAAGAAATATCTGATGTAGAGGCAACTGGAACAGATTTTGGCTCCGAGATTCTAGTGGTCTAATAGAGTGGAGAAAGACAGGATAATAGGAACATTATGCATATTGATTTCATTTTTACTATTCTTCTACAGGAGTTGAAGAGCTCTCATATAAAGCTTTCATCACTGACCACTAATAGTGAAGAGACCCACTAGATGTCCAAATCTTCTGAGAGCTGCTAACTAATCTAGGTGACCCATTCCAAGCACTGGCCTATTAATGAGGCAACAGCAGCGATGGAAGCATGAAGTCTAACTCTGTTAGGGGGCACAACACTAACTGGTGATGAAGCAGTGTAGTAATAGTTAAATTAAGTATCTCGTTGAGCAGTGACTTTATTATATTCAAAAAGAACACCATTATTTACAGAAACCTCCAAAGGATTAGGACTTTATCTATCAAAATACTGCTGTATCTAAGCAAAATGAAAACTGATTTTAGCACTCCAAAAGCAGTTTCAGCAATTACTTGGAGCTTCTTGCTACTGTGGGTTAAAGTCAAGCCTTGGAAATGCTCAAATACAGTGTGGAGTATTACAAAATAACGGCTGGTAAGCCTCTTTTTTTCCTTCTTCAGATTGATCTAATTAAAACCCTTGATAAACTTTATGGACTCTAATATTTCCAGCTGAGTGACTGAAACCAAGAGGGTGTGCCTCAAGGCAGCAAGGCAACAATGATAAGCAGCAGGTTAGCCACTAATTTCTCAGCCAGGGTAGATTGTGAAAGTGTGATGTTCTGATATCCAAGAAAGTGTTCAGGAGAGAATAGGATAAATCAAGTTTAATAACTCTGCTCCTAATTGTTCCCTCAATGCTCCACTCTAATTACTTGGAGAACTCTCCTGACTGTCACCTGATATTAAGTTGTTGGAGGCTGAGTGTGGAGCAGTGAGATAATCAATAAACATTTAGTGGGGAGAAGAATGAAGATCCCGTTAAGCAGTGGGAACTTGCAGCACCCAAAGCCCTTCTGCTCATGAGAAAACCTATGGGAGAACCATAGTGATTGCAAAGCAATAATCCAAAGCACTGGGCTTAGGCCTCGAGGCCTTTAGGCAACAGTACATTTGAGAAAAAAAGGTTAACACGGTCACCCTAATTACAGCCCATTTTCACATTCTTCATATATAAGCAAAGACAAGCCAATTAGGTAGAAAGGAAGATAAGGGAAGTTTTATTTGTATACTAATTAAACCCCTGATGAAATTAAAGGAAAAACATACAGCTCTGTAATTGTGTCTGAGAAAGGTCACTTCAGGTTCAGTTATCAGAAAAGCACAGCCTTGAGATATTTCACTTAATCCACAATATAGCCCTTATTTTGCCCCCCAGGTCTTAGTATTTACAAAAATAAGAAAATTTCAAAACCTGATAATGCATTTATCTTGAAATGTTTTCTGTGGACAATTACAACTGTTAGAAAGTTGAGGCTAAATATGATAAGAAGAATGAAGGTTTTAAAAACCTACTATGTCTGCACATAGTTCCATGAAGATGCTGAGCTTTCACTTTCAAGCACAAGTGATTCAGAACCAACTTAGAAGCCAAATTCCAATTTATTAACATTCTGTAAAATGCCAGTTATCTGTTTAATTCAGATGTTTATGCATTCAGGTGCTAATTCAGACATCACTGTGCTCCCTCCTCTATCGTCCACCAAAATGTCATAGATTGGTTCAGCTTTCATCAGAATCTAAAGGAGTTTCCTTTAGAGACATTTTAGATTTAGGCTTTTTTTCCTCCCATGAATTAAGCATGAAAATACATTTGATGGAAAGAACATTAAGCAACTGATAGCAATGAAGAAAAATCTCACTGGATGTCTGTTGGTTTGGTCCTTCCACAGGATTACTTTAACAAGTTTAGGTTGTGCAGTGAGGAATCTTTTTATTCAAAATCATTTACAAGAATAAATCAGAGTTTAACACTGTTATTCTTTACACACAAGAAAGCACTTTATCAAAAGATAACAGATGGACAATCACTCTAGATGAATGATGACAGTCATACAGTTTAAATTCGTGCAAACCATGTGTGACATATTTATACTGAGAGTGTATTTTCCAAGATCACCTAAAGCTAGAAAAAAGGTACAGAAAATTTAGTCAGCATCCGTTCTTTCACCAGTTTAAATAGACTTCCCATTATGCTTGTTGGCAAATACAATTTTCAGGATGGTCTCTGAGTGACCCTCAAAAGACAATCTACAGGTAACATAAAGAAGTCTGCACCTTCAAAAGGTTCAAATCCAAAAGGTACAACAAGCTACATTAGTATTTAATGTTAACCATATTTTTAGCTTGTATGACTGCAATGCAAACCAAATATATTAGCTCAAACTATACAGCTGAATTTCCAAACAACATTTTCTGAAAAGAATGCTTACTTGACAAGAACAAAAAAAAAGCTTATTCTATTAAAAGAGGGGATTAAAAATTTCAGGGAAAAAATTCTCTTGGGGGAAAAAAAAAAGGATAAAACCACATCCAAGACATATATTTAGATCTATGTTAGGAAAGAGATTAATTTATAATTCTCAAATGGAAACTAAACTGCAATATCCACATACTATATCTGGATACACTGTGTGCTTCACAGTGGCTGCAGTAGTGTCTTAAAACAGTTTGAAACGAACTCCATGTGGTTGATCCACTCATGCAAGTACAGCTAACCTGAGGCTGACCACCCATGACATCCTTCAATAACAAATGCTTTCATATGCCCTTTAAACTTCCCTAGGAAAAGAAATATGAGTGCTCAAAAGGACACTTGAATGTGCTGTATCTGCCTTGCAGAAAAAAGCAGTGATTTTTTTAACCTCTTTGTTACTGGACCCCCTTCTTGAGAGCATCAATCTTTTCATATGCTGTCACTGAAAGTAAGTATATACCTGATGGCTCTTCTCTGAACCATGTGATGCAGTATGGAAGCAGTTAAAAATAGCTTCCAGTGTATCTAACAAGGTGCAAAACGTCTCTTCATGTCTTTGAAAGTGCCTTGTGTTATGAGGTCACACAGCACAAGTGGGTCTACTAAGCAAAACAAATACCAACCAGCACACTCATTTTAATAAATAACCAACAAAATACTGGTAAATGAAGGGATCCTTGCAGACATGTTTTCGTATTTCTAAAACAATGTCAAATACAATCGCTTGTCACTGTTTCATATAAGAAACCCTCATAATATTGGAGCACAAAGTATGTTTTAGCCAAATCAGTATCATAAAAATGTCAAGCAATCATCCAAAGACAATTATGAGTTAAATGATAGTACAGGTAGCTTTAAAAACAGTTGTGATATGCAGCTACTGTACAAGATTTAGAGTCTAAGTATTCTGAAACATTTAAATAAAAATTTGAGAGGGACTGAATGGACGGGATGAAGAAAATGCACACATTTTCATTTTGCAAGAGATTTTTCTTACAAAAGGCACTTGAAATTTGAAGCACTCATATTGTGAAAGCAAATAGCTTTACCTATGTATGTCTAGACAACAGTTTATTTATCGACTGAAAGACAGCTCTTGGACATCCAAGGAAGTTTAGGAACTGCAAGCATTTTGCCTGCAGTGGTTCAGGCTGGATTACAGTGCCTCAAAGACTTATAGCTAGGTTTAATATCTTTTTCTACAATGCAAACATTTCTCAAGAGAAAATCTATTCTGATCAACTAGAAAGGAATATATCTTTCAACAGTGTTAGTGCAAGATGTTTAGCAAAATATGACCAAAAATGCTTTTATTAAGTCATTAAGCTATGTTTTAAAGTTATTGTGAATTAAACCAGCTTATTAATTTAACTGCAGTAGTTGTTACTGAATAATTCCACATAATAACACCTTTTCCAGAAGAGACATCCTATGTTCACTCTGCTTCAAAATAAAGTTAAACAAAACTTTTAAAGTTTTTAGGTGAAATAATCACAAAATATAAACTGCCCACATAAGCTAGACCCTCATGGACTGTTGAGAGACAGTTCAATATAGATATATATATGTAACAAGAGGCAATGGGCCTTTTAGACAAATAGTAATCTAAACAGATAATAATTAAGACCTACTTTTAAACTCTGTTTTGGAAAATGTTAAAGTACATGATAAAATTAATGCACATGATAATTTAGAAATGTTTATAATCTTCTAAGCTAAGTGAATTATGTTAGCATTACTTGAAAGCTGCAGAGAGGGATTATACTCCCTTAATAGAACAAAAACAATTCTAGAAAAACTCAGGCTTTATCGCTGTAAATTTTAAGAATAACCCTTGAAGTTAAATGACAATAAATTTTTGGAATCATATGCATGTTGGCATGAGTACATGATTATTCACTCCTTATTCAATTTCTGACATGCTGCCTCAGGATTGATGTTTCTTTTTTCTCCCTAGAAATGTAAATTCCTCTCCCATCACAATACTCTCTGCACCCACAAACTACAAAAGACTCAGCCTTGCAGAAGCAGCACATTTTCTGTACTTTGGCTGTGTCATGCCTTTAACTCAGATACTTATGTGCCACAGAAAAGGAATAATCTTTTTTTTTTTTTAATTGTTACACTTTTTTTTACTCCCTGGTAGACCACCATCCTGGTAATTGTTACAGTTCCAAGATTTCAAAAAGATCATTTACACCTGGTACTGCAAAAGATGACTTTTCATAACAGTCATGTACCTGTGAGGCACGAACTTTACAAGCAAACTCTGAGGCTGCTCTGTAACACTGCTCTCTGCAGTAGGATTGCTTAATTTTGTTATACATTACCTAATTGTGCACATTAGCACACAGCATACAAGACAAAATCATAAACAGCACTTAGACTGTATCTTCACTTTACAATTGCTACTGTATCAGATATACATACATAGAAGTATTTAGCTGGATATCTATCAGAACACAATATATTGCACTAATTTCTTGCATTTCATTATAGCCTCTGTTGTCTGTCATATCCTCAAACCATCTGTCTCCCATCATGTCCTACTGGTCTTAATGACCTTGCATTACTAGGGACATTTCTAAGCCCTGGAAGAGACTATTTTAAGTTCTCAAGAAATACTCTTCCATTAGATCTGTATCATTCAATTTGTTTGGAATATTTGTAAATGGTAACAGTCAGGTAAAATAATTCAGGAGGAAGAAAAAACAAACAGAAAAAGAATATTAACAATGACAACAAAATGCTACCTACAAATTAAATAAGCACGATTTCATTTTCACTGTTTATTTAAAAAGCATATAATCTGAAGTTAGAGGGCATCTGGACATAGAGAAAAATTCACCAGGATCAGCCTAAATTGCACAACATTGTGCTTCAGAACTATATTTAAGAAACAAATATTATGGTATCCTGGCCATATATCTTCTCTTCAGACACTGGTTCAAAAAATGGGACTTCTAGGAGTCTTCACAAGAGTTTCAAGCAAATTTCTAAATGGAATTTATGTTCAGTTAGTTCTGAATAAGAAAATATACTGTCTGTGACCTCAATATACTGGTGGTCCCATTTATGTTTTTTACTGTTGCAGGTTATGATGCACAATTCCATCTGATGCACAATTCCACCTGACACCAGTGCATTAATGTGAGCTATCACATTAAGGAGTAAGGGACAGTGCCAAGAATGTCAATCTGTGACACACAAAGTATTAAACATGATTTATCAAGAGTTTTTTATTTTCTTTCAATTATGAATAAGACAAATCTTTATTTAACATGGCACTGACATTAATAGGGGCTTCATAACATTTATCACTTCATACAGTTTATGTTCAAATACTGCATTCTCCTTCAGAAAAGTTCTGGCCAAGCCATACACACAGGTATGTGTGTTTCCATGTTTTATTTCAATATCAGGCCAGCCTCATCCTGCTGCATGAATCATCTGCAGGGGTAAAACATGTGTACTTGATACTCTTCATCCTTTTTACTTTTTAAACCTCAGTAAAATAAGAAAGAATTGATAAATAGGTAATTTCATACCAAAAGATCTATTTTTAAATACAGGTCACCCCTATCTTTCCATTCATTAAAAAACTGGAGAGTAGTCTCCTTAACAGAGAGAACAGATAAAGTAAAACAAAATTTAACTTACATAAGAGGCAACCTCTAAATCATTCTATTGAAAAAGCATCAAAGATATATTATATCCCAATATTCAGCAAGGAGATCAAAGTGCTATAAAGACATACTGATTAGGTGTTGCACTTCTCCCTGGATATGCTTTGAGTCATACCACGTGCCAACTGGGAACACAAAGCTTAAACAAGGAATAAGTTTCCCTGAGCGTGGCACACAGAGACCCTGAAGCAGGCATGTGAAACAGTGACAGTGATAAATCACTGTAATTCTTAAACTGAATTACTATTTATACTTTTCTCTTTTTGTATGTTTTTTAACTGTGGGATAAAATGGCACCATGATGGTACAAAACTTGGAAAGTTACCTGCTTCACTCACCTATAGAAGCCAGAGTAATAAAATGCCTTATCATCAAACACATTGGATGATACCACACAACCAATTATTTCAGTAAATTATTATTAGCCTTTTTTAAGAACACTTACTTTGTCATTCTCTCATCTCAGAAATTTCTTGTAGGACAATGAAGTACTGTCTATAAATAAAATCTTGGAACTGCTACTTACAACTGAAAATCTTAAATTCATAATTTTCAAATCACTTAATTACTTATTGCAAAAGCCACAGACAAAAAACCAAAAACAACCCACCAAAAAAGCAAACAAAGAAAAACCTCCCAGCCAAGTAACAGTTAAGGTGGATTTACTTAAAATGAAAGATTTAAAAACATTTTTAAAAGTCTTTTTAACTGAGACGGTAAAAAGATGTAGTGACACGAACCCCCTGGATTTTTCATAAACACATACTGTAAAATTCAACACAAAAAGTTAGGCAACATAATAAAGTAATTTTTGTTTTGAGTTTGCTGCCCCGCTACAGTCTTAAAGAGCTCTCATGTTTGTCATGATTAAAAGAAGATAGCAGAGTTGCAGATTTTGGAAGTTGAAAGTGGTAAAAATTTTGAAAAACCTTCCCCCTGAAAATCATTCATGGAGTGTCAAATTAAATTTAAAGATCAAATTATATGAAAGATAGGCATGGCTGCTGTTATTGTATGTAGCCAAGGGGACCCAAGTGCAAAGAAATGCATCTCTTGTTTTTAACTTTATGACAGTTACATGCATAGTTAATTATATACCAGTAGTTTAGTTACATTCCAATAGGTATTTGTAAGATTCTTTTTTATGGCTTCACAAGAAGATATAAAGATCTTTGCAAAGTTAGCTTGACATAAACAGAAAGATCATGGGAAAACATGACTAGAATGAAAAAATTATGAAGCCCTGGATAGATCCTTGATGAAGAGCATCAAGAAGCAAATCTATGTATAAGGACTGTATATCAAGAATATGTACAGTAGAAAGTCCTACACATTGATATCTATGCCACTAGGAGAAATAGGGTTTAGAACATTCCCTTTAAAAATCATATGCTGTTTTAAAGATCTGTTGATCCCCTCTGCACATCTCAAGGTAAGAAAGTTACTTTGTAGTTGACCCAATAATATAACAAAGATCTCCCAGGCACTGGATTTACCAAGAAGCCTTTTGGTATTTTTGAGTGCAAATTGAAACACAGCTGAAGGTCTTGAAATAACAAGGATAAATGGTACGTAAGTACATATGCTTAATAACCACACACTGTAATTACACAATAATCCCATTTTTCTTCCAAATTACTTGTCAATAATTTTTTCTCACTGCACTATAAATTCCAAGGTCAGGGACAGAGATATTTATTAGTATAATTATAATGCAGCAATAAAACCATTAAGCTTTTAGATCCCGATACTGTTCCATTTATTCTCCCTTTCTCCCAAGGGAGGCAAATGATTCCTACAACTGGAATACCCACACAATATTGAAAGTTACTTTTAAAAGACTGTAAAAATGCTCTGGTTCATGCAATTACTTTATTAAAGTTTTCCTTTTTCTCTATCCAAACTTTGACAGATTATCTTTTTTGTTTGTTTTTTTAATAGCACAGTGCAGCAACCAGACTCAGGATAAAAACTATTTTCTGAAATTACTGTACTGCAAAGGGTAAAGCATTTCACTGTGTGCCAATAAGCAAAATAGTGGGATCACAAAAACGAAGGTCTTAACCATCTGTTGAGAATTAACTTGCAGCCCAAATTATTAACTTGTTTCCACACTAATTTCATTACTCCTGTGCACTGTTCTACCTGTCTTTGTTGCTTGCCATATTCTGCGAAACACCAGAAGGACACTCGAGTGCATGATACTAAAATGACTGTTGTAATCAGATTATCATATCTACTGAATCAGACTAGCCTGATCAACCTCTTTGTACAGAAGGGTAAACCTATTCTTACTTGGAAATTAACTCCAGGCCATAATTACTTTTCAAATAAAGTAACGTTATGTAACCCTGACTTATTCCAGTCCTCTATCTCAGGGCCTAAATTACACTCCAACTGTTTTAATTGTGAAAGCACTTCCCTCAGATATGTTAAACTCTTCAACACATTCAAAATAAAATCAGAGTAGGTCGAGTTGGAAGGGACCCACAAGGGTCATGGAGTCTACCTCCAGGCCCTGCAGAGGACTATCCCCAAGAGTCACACCCGGTGCATGAGAGTATCATCCAAACAATTACTTAACTCTGTCAGGCTTGGTTCTGTGACCACTTCCCTGGGGAGCCTGTGCCAGTGCCCAACCACCCTCTGGGGGAAGACCCCTTCTCTAATACCCAACCTAAACCTCCCCCAACACAACTTCAGGGCATTCCCTCAGGTCCTGTCACTGGTCCCCACAGAGAAGAGATCAGTGCCTGCCCCTCGGGCTCTTGAGAAAGTTGTAACTGCAATGAGGTCTCCCCTCAGTCTCCTCTTCTCCAGGCTGCTTCTCACAGGATCCTTCTGATCAAAATGTCCAGCATAGCTGGATAAACACATCATGTGGTGGGTGAGGAATTGGCTCACGGGCTGAGCACAGAGGGTTAACAGTCAATGGGGTCACATCAGACTGGTAACTTGTCACTAGTGGGTTCCACAGGGCTCCCTCCCTGTGCCCTTCAACATCTTCATCAATGACTTGGATGCAAGACTGGAAGGGATACTGAGCAAGTTTGCAGATGACACAAAACTGGGAGGAGGGAGGGAGGGAGGGAGGCCCTGAGGGAATGACCTGAAGTTAAGTCAGGGGAAGTTTAAGTTGGGTATTAGAAAGAGGTTCTTCCCCCAGAGAGTGGTTGGACACTGGCACAGGCTCCCCAGGGAAGTGGTCACAGCACCAAGCCTGACAGAGTTCAAGAAGCATTTGGATGGGATTCTCAAGCACATGGTGTGACTCTTGGGGCTGTCCTGTGCAAGGCTAAGGGCTGAACTCTCTGATCCTTGTAAGTTCCTTCCAACTCAACATAATCTGTGATTGTGATGTTTACATCTGAACTAGATTCAACATAAATGTAATGAGCTGCCATTTCCTTTCATTCTTCTTCCAATGTAAAATAGAAGGAATTTGGATATTATTTTATTATTTTCTTGTTATACAAAGATAGTAAATAATTTGCCTGAATAATATTCTTGCTAACAGCCAGTAAAATATTGTGTAATAGCATAATCTAAAAAAAAAAAAAAATACAAAAAATGTTCATGTGGCATGAATATGTGTTCTAACTCCAATGGAAAACCTTAATGCTGTTCAAATTAAAATGAACTCTTACCAACATTAAACCTGTAAATAGGGAAGAAAAGCAGAGGAATGAAATATTAACACAACATTAGCTTGTCAATATCCTTTCAAAATAAGAGCTTCCAGTTAAATTATGTTTGTGTGACTTAAACTGCAACATTTTGAATTGTTGTATTGACCTTCCTGTTAATGCAAACCCATAAACAGTTTGTAGCCACAAATTTTAACTTTATTCCTTCCCCCATCCTGCTCATTACTTACACATTTTCCAGAAAGCTTGACTCAAAAAAGTTAAGGCAGATCTTCAACAGGTTGGTTGATAGTTGCTTGGCTGCTTCATTGACTATGGCACAAATAACAATTCTAAAGGCCATGTACTGACTTCAGTCCATCCAGACTGCTCATGCTAATACTGATGAATGTTCTAGGCATAGAACAAAGGAAATACACAGACCTAATAACCTGTCTAGAAATAAGTTAGTTCAGGGAGGAAACACAAGGATCAATATTACTAATGAGGTGACCTCTAAAGTGGAAAAAGAACAGGGCAACCCTTGGACCCTGAATCTCAGAGACTAATCAGAGAAGCAAAGCAAGAAAAGCTGTGCATAACATAAAGATCTGCTTTCAAGCGCTAAACAGAAAGGAGTACAATTATTTACTTCCAAGAGAAGGTTTAATGCACAAGTTTGTGATTTTAAAACAAGTAAAATAATAAAGTAGACAGTAAACCAAACTAACTAATGGTGAAGGGCCTTGAGAGGAAGCCCTATGAGGAGCAGCTGAGGGCACTTGGTAAGTTCAGCCTAGAGAAGAGGAGACTCAGGGCAGACCTCACTGCAGCTGCAACTTCCTTGTGAGGGGAAGAGGAGGGGCAGGCACTGATCTCTTCTCTGTGGTGACCAGTGACAGGACCTCAGGGAATGTCCTGAAGGAGAGTCTGGTTAAGTTTGTGTATTAGAAAAAGGTTCTTCCTCCAGAAGGTGGCTGTGCACTGGAACAGGCTCCGCAGGGAAGTGGTCACAGCACCAAGTCTGACAGAGTTCAAGAAGCATTTGGACAATGTTCTTGGGCACATGGTGTGATTCGTGGGGATAGTCCTGTGCAGGACCAGGAATTGGACTTGATGATCCTAGTGGGTCCCTTTAAATTCAGGATATTCTATGATTCTAACTCCATGGAAAAACCATAGGAAAGCAAAATTTAACGTGAAATTTAAGTTTAGATATCTGAAATACACAGATTGAGTAGTACCAAGCAGACTTTATCACAGTTGTCTTCTCTTTCCTTTTGGGAAGAAAAGCTCTCAGGTGCAGTACACAACTGAATGCTATCTCTGTGTCTTCATATTACGTAAAGACAGCAGCTGCTAGAAGGAAGCCTATTAAGACATCAGTAATGAAATTAATGTAAGAGGAAAGGAGAATGAACAGGCCTACTTATTTTACAAATAGTGTTAATGTAAACTGAGATATCTGACAAACTTCTCTAACCTGTAATTTATTGTATAAAGAAAACACATTGCTTCTTTTGACTAAGAACAGGGCAGATGACAATACTAATTCATTCTTATCTACTTTACAAAGTATTTAGATGTTCAAAACATAGACAATAAATAAACTAAAAAAAAAAAGAGAAAAAGAAAAAAACAAAACCAACCATCACCCCACACACATTTAAGTAATAAATAATGAATTTTAGTTCCTAATCCATTCAGAGGGGATCTTGCTACTCTACAATATGCTAAACTTCACTAACAAAAATTCTCTGTTAAGTTAGATGCTAATGCTAATCAGCTATACTCCTTTCTTTAAAGAACAGCCTTACATTTAACCAGGCAATGCACAGACATGCAATTTCTTGACAAAGTGACAAAAAAGGTTTTGGAATCAACAGTATCCCTCAGTGCATCCAAGTCCTAACAATCTTTCCAATTCAAGATGCCATATTTAAAAGAAAGAAACAAATCCTCTTTCGATTCTTAGTTTTTCTTACAGTCTAGGGTGTTCTTACAGTCGTTGCTCTTCTACTTGAGAAACATGAAAATCACTTGGTCTTCCTCATGTAAGTGAAGCCTTTTAACCTTTCTGTAAAGTAGCATACTGTAGCATTTTCAGAAATAGTTAACTATAAAACTGACTTACAAAGTGTGTGTAACAGTATTAATACAGGAAATTGCATAAGTATTTGAACTGGTTTTTCAGGGAAAATATGTGGCTATAAATGTACGAAGAGGGAAACAATGAAAAGCAGAAAATTCTGTATCACCTTCACCTGCAATTCACCCTAGAACTCAGAGCTTGTTCAGGGAAAACATCCACTTTAGACAAACACAGAAATACCAATCTTCATCTGAATCTACTGAATTTGGATATGCCTGTTTAGTGAAGTATATTACACTTTCTGAACAGAGAATATGCATATAATGATTTGAATGACTCAGCTACTGAAAATAAGCACTCCCAACCTTCCCACTAGAAAACATTTTTCTGTGTTATCAATACTCTTGGATGAGATTTTTTTCTCACACTGTCATAAATAAATGGCAGCTTCACTAAACTCAGCAAATTAAACAAACAAAGATTTAGGTCAACTTCTTCTAAAACATGTATTGAAGGCTATTTTGAGGCATATCAGTAGCAAGTTACGTGATTTAACACATATTGCACTTGAGCTGCACTTGAGTCCCACAATTCGTGGAACTTAATCCATAAATAGAACTTTCAGAATATATTATTTTTATTACAGATACTAACATACCTAAGAGGATGTAAATGTACACACAGTGACTGTCAACAGGAAGAAAAAGTACCGCTACTGGATTAAGACCGACTTGTACCAGGAATAAAAATTACGTCTGTTACTGATACCTGTTAGCATTTGTGTAAAAGTTTCGCTTCAAAGACTGAGGAATCAGACCTACTGGTTCACTTCACAGTTTAATGGAAAAAAAAAAGTATAAAAGAGTTGCTTAATTCCAACTGACCTTGAATGTAATTGGCTTCTTTGGATGTCTCTATGGTATATGCCATTAAGAAGATAAAAATATACAGGATTAAAATCTGAACTGATAAAGCTAAGAAATTAAGTATTACTCCTTTAATAACCCTACTTTACGAAAGTACATGAATACCAAAATATCTTCTTACTGATTGCTGTTGAAGTGTCAGTAAGTTTAAAAATAAACTATCAAAAGTTAAAGTATCTAATATTTTAATTTTCCCTGTCTTACCTGTTTAAGTACTATGAATAAAGAATTCAAAGGAAATTATTTTTACTCCATGACAGTGGACTCCACCTGAACTCACTTATATTCCACCAGAATCACCAAATTTTTATATACGTTTAGTCTAAACCAATAGATTATTTTGTATTTTAAGATAAAAATGGAGGCATACTTTTTCTATTTTACTTTTTCAGTGCAACAATTCTTTTTTTTTCATACTTCTCTATCATGTAAGAGCTTAAAACCTACACAGTTGTAAAAACACTGTTTTACAAGGTCAAAGTTGATCATTACAAAGATGAGATTGTTTTATTGTACTGCAAAACGAGAGCTACAAAAACCCCTACAAAAAACCAAAACATTTTAAGTCACAAAAAACAACTAGCTAAGAGCAAGAAGGCTGTCAGTTAAAATGCCAGGGCAAAGACAGAGACCATTTCTGCCTGTCATAAATAAAGATATGAATGAAGTTGGATTGTGGGAAACTGTAGGAGTGAAAAGAAAGACTTCTTAAATTTTAAAAACCAAAACATATAGATCGCAAAACTAAAAAAATAAAACGGTCCTTTTACCCCTTGGTATCAAAGTAGTTTATATCAGACTGCTACTTGAATTTCAAAAGTACTTATTCAGCACAGATTTGGAACTGTAGAAAACAACTATAAAAATTGAAGGTGAGATGAAGGTTTAGGATGTATACATTATAAAATCATATGTACGATTGCCATGCTGGCATAACTGATACTGTAGCCCTTGTTGATACAGTCATAGATACAGGCTGCTACAACTACAATGCAATTTTGTACTAACTATTGTAATAAACATCATGAAGAAATTAAGAGACATCAATCAACCTTCTAAGTTGAGGGACGGTACACAAGTTTACAGCTGAAACTTGGTTTAAAACTTCTCCTTGGAAAGGATGGAGAATTATAAAGTAATAAACCAAATCAGTGTACCTGTAAGTGGTAAATGTCAGACCTAAGGTTTATTCTGCCAACTTTCTTAGCCCCCATCCTATCACAACAGCTATTTTATTACATTGCATTGCATATAAAGCTCTCAGCAATATCAAGCATTTTACACTAAATCAAGCTGTACCAGTAGCGAACAACTATAGGATTGCAGAATTAGGATGCATTTTAGGATCAAGACTGCTTCAAAAATTTATATCTAGTCTTTAATTAATAAATAACAGAATCTGTGAAATCTAATTCAATCTACAGTAATCTATGTAGCATATTTGTTTAAAATTTCATACTGTATTTTAATTGCCTATAATTGACTAATGACTTTTTGTTTCATTTACTCTGAACAAATAAAAAGGTGTATTTTAGAGAAAGTAAAATATGGTGAAATACTATGTATTAATGTATAAAAAGTAGACTGCAATGAAGATTTCAAATAATACCTGCCTTCTGTTCCTTTCCTTCTTTATGATCCTAGTATCCACTTAAAAATCTTGTGTCAAGTATGTCTCAAAGAAATCAAACACAAGACTAATGGCTTATATATACTGCAGTTATATCAGAAACAAATAGCAATAGTACTAAAAAGCAAGCTGACAAAAAACATTAGACAAGTTCATTCTTCCTTTGAAGTGAAACACCTAAAGTTAGAGGATCATGAGGAATTAAAAAACCCACAAAATCCAACAGTTAAATAGAATATGTACAGTCTTTCATTCTTAGTGAAGAAAGACATTTTTAATAAATAACACCTCAATAATGAAAACCCTCCTGAATACATTTACCATGCTACAGCATCCTCCACTGTACATCACTTCAAATCTCAACTGTGTTGAAAGTCATCCTTCTTGACATCTATTTTCACTGTTATATTTTCAACGTTTTCTGATATTTCTACTAGTTTCATAGCTTGAATCTTTTTTTTGTTCTCCTGTTTCCTGACATTTCTTATCACTTCCTCCCTAAATCTTCTTCAGAATCACAACTGCTTCTATTTCTCAAAATATGGGTAAAGCAGTCTCTTTTGCACAATTGTCAATCTGTAGAAGAATACTGGGAGCTGGAAAGTAGTAATGCTGAAGAGCAGCCACAGGCAGCAAAGCTTGTTTTAAATAAAAAAATTAACAAAAGCTGCAGAGCTCAGGTCACCAGACATTACTGGCCTGCCAACACAAAGATTCTTCTCTTCCCATGTTAGATATTCACCTGATCTCAAACTCTTAATACTCTTTCTTTTGTTTCATTTGCTATCAGAGATTCTGATAGCATCTTGTCCCTCATTACTCATTATGTCTGCAGAAAAATCCAAATACTGATGAAAAATGTTTTCTCTCTGTTGTCATCTAGCATATTCCAAACTGACAAATGCATTCTCTACCCTAAGATTATATTGAGGAAACAGTTAATTCAGTTTTTAAAATATTATTATTATCTCTATCAAAAATCAAAGTATCCCTGTATTTCTTCATCAATTTTTCCTATAAATTGCAAATATCTCATGATAGCTAGAACTGCTATCTCTTATGTCTCCTATAAGTTTCAGACACTTCACAGATTACATATATTGGTGTACACCACCCAGCTCCAAAAGTAGAAAAGTGATGCGATACCTTGAAGTATCATTTTGAAAGTGTTTTTTGAGTACCCTGAAATTCCAATGGACTAAGCAGTATTTGAGTACTTACTCCTATAATTTTATTTGCACAAGAACTGCAACATTTGGCATATTTACCAAAGAGTAAATTTCAGGTGCCTAATTCAGATGAATAATCGTCTTACCTTTACAGATTCACTTAACACTTGGGTTTTATCTGCTTCTTCACTGGAGTGCAATTCTAGTTTATTATTTAACTCCTGTAGCTGTTGCGCGTGTTCATTCAAAAGCAATTGTGCCTGATGCTCCCGATGCAATGCATTATTTAATTCTTCGCATACACTTTCAAACCTCTCATGGGTGATTAATTTCTGTTAAGAGAAATAAATTGTGTTTGATTGTGTAACTATATTCACTTGTTTACACGCTTGACTTTCCAAGTTCCACCTGAAAACATATCAAATTCTAAAACAAAAGCATGCTAAAGATTATTATTTAGGTAAGATTTTTTAACTCAAAGACAGACTACTCAGCAATAAAAGGGCAGACAACTTTATTCACTATATTTTTTCAAAACAGCATTCAGGCTACTATAAACAGTATGCATTTATTATTCTATTAAAATCAGCACTGTAGGTTGTAAAGAAACAATATTTAGCAGGAAATATGCAGATCAACATCCCACATTTTAGTGCAGATCTTGTTAGCTCTTGTAAATATCTTCCTGGACTCCTTCTGCCCTCCAAAAATGTTTCAGAAAGAAAAAATAATTCTTCCAAGAAAATTGTTACATTTGAAGGTTAATCTAAACTATGACAATTTTCTCTAACTGCCCAGAACTAAGCAAATAAAACCCATTGTATGCAAAACTGTACAACCTTGTTTGTTTGAGTGGGAAAAAAAACCCTTTTACCAGCTCAGAAAAGGAAGGAGAATAGATGTGACATCATCTGTTAAATACTGTCTGCTTGGAAGTGTTTTGATTGGGACACACTGACAGGTCTACTAACTAGGCTTCAGTATCAATGCTGGCCACAGCTAGAGAGAACACTGCCCATTCTGGGACACAACTATTTCAGTTATACTGTGCACCTGTAGAGCATGTATAAGAATCCTTATCCATTCACTTTCTCAGATAGTTCCAGTGTGAGCTCAATTCTGAGCACAACGTAGAGGAAATAAGTACAATAGGAAGAGCACTTAGTGAACCTCCAGCATGCTAAGCAAGCCAAGTTTCTTTCCCTCCAAGGACTAAAGGCAGAGTTTCAGAAGTATGACAAGGATCAAACTGACAAGCCACCATAACGCATCAATCCCTTCACCAAATAGCATCAATACCTCAAACATTGCATCCATTACTCACTGTACTGTGGTTTCAAGTGTTTAAGGAAGCTTTTTGTCATGTCTTCTCTTTCTTGTCAGTCAGTGTACCCATCGTGGTTAAGTAAAGTGATCAGTGACAGCAAAGAGTCAAAGGAACTCAGTGCAGATGTGCTACCAGGAATGTAGAAGAGAGCCTTTTATTCCCTGCCATAAACTTAATCCTTCAGGAAAACAGACACACTAAAAAAGTATTCACTAGCTTAGGATATAACTGAGAGTCAAAGATACAGTAAAATGTCTATCATAAAATTCAGCAATATCAATGTAGAGTTTATACTTCATGAACTTCTCATGAATGTACTTATTGAATACCTACATTTCAGCTGACTTTACTCAGTTGAAGTGAAATCTGTAAATCCTTTTTGGGCATATAAATCCAATCAACATTTTCAACATATGGAAGAAAATCTGGATTGCTGACAACCAGACATGTAATTTACACAGAATACCTCATTAAACAAACCAAAAAGAAACTCTTGTGGAAGGGAGGTATTTCTTAATACATCTGACTTCTAGTTTAGTGATCTTTTTCTGGAAGTTTTCTGGAAAATTCTTTTAATAGAGAATGATTTTATACTTGTTTTTCGATAGAACCCATACCCCACTCTGAAAGAAAGTGTAAAAAGAAGGATTGCTCCTCTAAATCAAATACACTTACTTGCTTAAGCATATTTAATTGCTCTTGCAGACTCTGGGTTTTGTCAGTTTCTTTTTTCATCTCACTAAAATTCCATTTGAATTCTGCAAGCTGTAGACGCAGTGAGCGGCGTTCTACCTCTGCTGTATGAAGTCTTTGTGTAAATTCAAATATTTGCTTCTGCAAGGATTCTATGTTTTTCTGTGAGTAACAGAAACAAAGTCATGTGCTTCAACATGCCATGTATTTTAGCAGTAAGTCACATATAATACCCAAGCAAAGTAGACAAAGTTCTCATTTTGTCCTCCATCTCTAAAAGACATGCCTAACTACTAAAATGTGAATCTGTTTCACCTACTCTTGGGGTTTACTGAAAATTGTATTTTCAAGGGGGTACCATTTTCATGTATGGCCCACAATAAAAACCTGATTATTTGAGAAAGTTCATCCTTTCATTTTGGTCAAAGGGAAGAAGGTTATCTTTACTGAAAGACAGAACACTAGGCAGGAGAGCACAAACAAACAAACAAAAAAAATTCTAACATTTACTTAAAATCAAAAGCAATTTTGTTCTTATAAAGCAAATACAATTTTGATAGAACTTTTAAAAAAAACCTTTTTCTTGGATATATAAAATATTTTCTTAAAATTTTTTGACAATAAAAGATTCATGCCATGTTTCTGGGTGTTAAGAATCGGCTTCTGATGTCTACATAGTTGACTTCAATCTAACAGACTCATAAACAATCTGTAACAAAATTAATGGTACTATCAAAACCGCTTCACCATAAGACTTTTCCTGAACCTACTGCTTACATGAAATAGCACTAGAACTATGCATACCATACTGGATAGTCTGTTGCACAATCCAGCTTCCAAGGCCTGAGTATTTATTTTATGAAGTCCATGAGCCAGGCTGTGTATCAAAGAGTCTTTCTCCAGATAAGTAATGCACTTGCTGTCATCTAATGGAACCATCTCCATTATTACATTGAGTTTGTCCATAAGGTTTGAAAAGGAGTTTCTGGCTGCACTTAAAAGTAACTTTCCAGAAAGCCCGGACTTTATATCTTTAAGAAGAAAAAAAAAAAAAAAACAGAAAAGAAACATCAAGTTTTCAGTTCTTGCAGTGAAAAAAAAGCACAACTACAAATAGGATCATTAAAATACTCAGTAAGAAGTTTTCATTAAAGATTGGAAGACTGAGAAATGTCTCAGAGACCTTTAGGACAAACTGTGTATTTAGCAATGAAACTTTTACTCATATTAGTTTTTGAATGAAAGGATAGAATAGGATTCTAAAGAATAGGATTTGTTGCCAAAAACTATTCTTTTTCAGTTGTTACCATGGTCTTCTCCAAATCTGTATTTTCTTAAGACTTTCTTTGGTATTCTAATTTTGTAATTCAGAAAACACGCAAGACAGAAGAAAGCAAATGAAACTCAGGTCAGATGTGATAGCACATGGTAAATCACCTTATTGCAATATTTACAATGCAAATTTCTGAGGGTTTCCTGACTCCTCTTCCCTCCCCTCTATAGATGTCTAAATCATTTGCTGTTCAAAATTAGTGAGGCTTGGTACCTTAATGCCATACTATTTATATTCTGAGACAAGAGAATATAATTTACCTTATTCCAAGGCAATTAAAATTTTACAGCTACAATTACTTATTTCCCCACAGGAGTTTGGTAATCATCCTTCTCATATAATGGACTTAAGGCCCCAGCACACCCAACATGTCCTGCTTACTGCTAGATTCGTCAGGTCTGTAATTAATAATTGTGTTTAATGTTGATAAATAAAATTGTCAGTACTCCTTCCACTAATTGGTATTCCAGATAACAGTTAATAGGTTTATTTATGCCTTAATAAAAGTCTTGTAATTTAGTTTTCCCTCTGCTAGGCAGGTCTTAATCTGTCATTACTTGTCTTATGATACTATCAGTGTAAGATGACAAGCATGGAAGAGCTTATTTACATTCAGTATTACAGCAGATCTCCTGTTGTTGCAGTGAACTAAAATATTTACTTAAAAGTACAAGCAGAAAAAAAACCCATAGCTTAACTTAAACAAATGCTTTTTACTGATGTAAAGAAAAAAGCCAAAGACTCAAAGCAAACAAAACATGCTTATTAACATTTTTATATTACAATTTTAGCATTTACACAAAACATTTATCTGTAAGTGAATAATTTTATTTTTTTAAATCACATTATAAAGTTAAATACTCTATTTTCAGAGCCATTCTCCTGCTTGGTTTTGAAATACTACCATTCCAATTATTCCAGTGCTCAAATGGAGTATCATTTTTGAACACATTCTTTCCACAACCCCAGCTACTAGTAGATCTGACTTTTCTGCATGACTGAGATTGCATTCTTTCTGTTCATCTTTAAAGTCAAAAATCATATGTGGCATTTTTTTCTTTATTTCAACTAACAATATATCCTTTGAAATAAAAGAAAAAAACTATTGTTTTCATACCCAGAAACAAATGCTATTGTAATACTCTGTCTACCTTTGCAAAGGGTCCTCTCTTCCTTATGCTGGTTCTCTATTACTGACCAAATAAAAGAAACAGCTACCTTTCTCAGTTTAATTCTTATCACATGTTATCCTGTCCTAGCTGTTGGTCGGCTTCAAAGACCTCTTTTCTCCAGTCATGATAGATTCATTAGTTTGAATGTTTAATCAAATTAGCTCCAAATTAAAACTAGAACATTTATATGGCCTTTCATGTAGGATGACACTAAAACTTTCTTAAAAACCTTGCTATGACTTTTGGTAAATAGCAATACAAGCATACAATCAATGAGCTACTGTTCCTTCATTTTTCCTAGTATTTTCACTTGCCATCTCAGTTTATAAGTTTGTTTGCCTGTCAGAAAATGCAGTATTTCTCCCTATGTGCAGTACCTAGCATGGTGCCCCCTTTCCCTGTGTTCTAGAATCTCACCTTTAACTGTATTAAAAATAGATTAAAAATAATAGTTCTGACAATTGTGTTGTAGCATTTTGACATTATCATTCCACTTCACAGCCAGGACTCCCATTATTCATTACAGTTCAGCATCCACAACCTAAAGCCACTTCTTGGAATAAGGACTAATAGCCATCTCCTCTATTTTTTTTTTTATGAAGAGTAGCTTGGAGTAAATACACAGAAATATGCTGAAGTACATTACTGACTGCTTCTAAAGACAAAATGAGAATATAATTCAGTTCCACAAGGAACTGTATCTATAAAAACTGGGAAGAGAATATAGGGTTTATATATACAAAGTATACACATTTTAAGTACTGCCATCAAGGATCAAGAAATTACAATAAAAGTGTTAAATGATACACATTATGATGTGTAGTGGAAATAATTAACACAAACACATGTATATAACAAAGAGCAATTAAGTCTTATATTAAATAAATGAAGAAAAAGACACTGAAAAGCGTCAAATCTTACTTCATTGATACATGAAAAAAAATTCTTGTTTACCCTGTTTTGGTGAAATTGAACAATCTGCAAAATTAACTTAGTACTCTGCAAGACTGTCCATGTCAAGTTTCAAAAGTTTTGTATATGTAACAGCTGATGATATTTGTATTGAAAAAGCTTGGCCTTTACTTTCTATGGTTTATCACAATACAGATTCTGTTCTAACAAACCTGGAAAACAAACCTTACAAAGATGCAAAGAAACTAAAAAACTTCAACACTGTAATAAACTTGTATTGAAACTGAAGCTAAGAAATCATTCCAAGATGCGCTGGAGTAAGAACCAAATGAACAAACAGTATGAAGGGAAATGATTATCAATGTCAAACCAAACCCAGTTATTTAAAAGTGGGTTTTTAAAGTGACTCAAATCACCAGGGTGCCCAAGCCTAGATGTTCCAGTGTTATCTGAGTGATCTGAATTTGGTTTCTTTCAACTGCCTCAAATAGTTCCTCAGAACCTAGACATCTTTAAACATAATTTTTAAGACAATGAATCTTGTTGATACAGAAAACCTCTTATTGTACCTACTTTCTCCTGTGATGGGCAGTTTAATCTGGAACTGCCATTATTTAAAGAACTGAAGAGAGTAGATGCCTCTCCAGTTGCCTATTTACAGGTTTTTTAAAAATTCAAATTAATTTACATCAGTTTGAAGGTTTAAGTCCCACTTAAAGTATTACTTACAGAACATAAAATAATTTTCTACGTGTGGAAGCTTTCGTTCAAATATATTCCTTCAGAGCTTAATTACTTCAATACTTCTGGAAATTTCATGTCGAACTTTAAATTATTTATTACCATTTTTTGAACCAAAGGTTTCTGGGAGACTTTTGATCTCATGAGGAATAGAATTCCAAGTAATACATGAGCAGTTAGACCTTGAGGTTCTGCGAAAATGACTAGAAATAGAGATAAGATATGAAAGAATCACCAAACTGACTCTGGCCATAAAATTCGCAGCATGGCTCTTCCTAATTCTCAAAATCAAGCCTATGTTGAGTGCAGAGTTATCTCATAAATTGAGCCCACCAGAATTCTCATTTACTTCAAATTGGCAAAATATCATGATGTTTAGAGTATTCTAACTAGTCATTTCAGCACATCTCTGCTGTTGCTGAGTTTCTCTTGATTATTTTTCAATTTGCTGTTCCTACACAACACTCTATAAACAGGCACACTTACATTATGAACCTTGTAAATATCGTGAAACAGGGTTCAAACTTTGCTCTGTAAGTATGTAAATTTAAGTTACTGAGAACAGGATGATCAAAGAAGAGAGCAACTGAAACCGAATCTCTTTTGATTCAGACAGTCTTCTGGTACCAGTTTACTGTCTAGGCTTCTGCAAAACACATCACCTTATCACTATCCTGTTACTTCTGTTTATTCATATAAATTACTCCTCCTTTAACATCCTTTATTCTGCAACAGAAATGTTGGTACTTTAGAACTACAAATTAGTTATCAAAGAGCTAAGGATGGCAGCGATGCAGATGAACCAAGTAAAATCTTACATCAGTCCTCACTGCAAATAAATTAAGGCAAATAGTTAACAGCTGCGAACCAGCAGAATTCTATACAAGGAGAGACTGAGAAAATTAGGGAATCTAGCTACAAATCTAACTAAGTGTAAACTTAGAGAGGGAACAAAACAGAGACATAAAATAAGGACTGCTATACATTGTGTAAATTGAGGCTTCTAAAAGCAGTCTCCAGCCTTCTGTTCCCATGACACTATATACCAAAAGAATACAGTGTGATATCACCAATTAAAGAAAATTAATCTGTTCCAACAATACAGGTCTCAGAAGACTTGATCCAGAACAGTTTAGATAAAATCTTAAAGATGACAGTGATGCTTTTTAATCTTCTACTACAATAATACACTTTTAAAATTACCTGGTTTGCTAACAATATCCCGCAACTCAGTGACAGAACCAATTACTGCAGCAAGGAGGGTAGAACTAGTAAACCAGCTGAGTGCTTCAACACAGTCAAGCTCTTCCCCTTCATAACCTGTGAAACAGAATTGTAGCTAGCAAAAATATAACTGAATAATTTAGATAAGACACACTACTATCTCCAGCTCTTTCAGAAAATGACTAACATTAAATATATAAGTCACAGACTAATTCTTCTTTCGGAACAATCTAGGCCATATTAATGATGCTTCCAGAATTACTATAACAGAAAAGTAGATCAATCTTCCAGTTTGGAAAATTTTTTATGGCATTTTTCCTTGTAGGGGGAAGCATGAGCTGATCTGGTAACAGAAAGGAATAAGAAGACTAAATAATATCTAAAGAAAATTTAGAAATCTTATACTAATACTTTACCTGAATGAGTAAGCAACTTATTCTGCATTTTTCAGTAGGAAATAAATATTGCAAGTAATTAATAAAGAAGAGGATATACCTTTTCAAAATATACTGGTGATCAATAATATAGGAACATTTCAAAATATTTACCACATAGAGGAGATGCAGTAGTACCTAGTTCTAAAATTCATAAGGCAAATATTTAGGATATTAAACAGCGTGAGTTTATGTCTGTAGTTGCAACTTTATTTGTAATACTTAACAGAATAAGCATTTCCTTTTAGGGGAATCACATTTGTCAAGCAATCTAAAAATCACAAATCCAGAAATTACATTTTTCATTAAATTTGTCTTTACACACTGTTATTCACTAACTGTGTGATTTGACACAACCTTTATCAAAGAAGAAAACAATTAGCTTACTTGACAGATTACGCTTGCCTTTGGATTCTCCTACACAAACTCGAATTCCAATGCCTTCTTTTAAGCCATTTGTCCAGGTGAAGAGGGAACTAGAAGACTGGGCTAAAACTTTAAGTCTGTTAGTTGCCAAAACAGCAATCACAGCTCTTCGGAATACATAAATCAGGCCTTGGAATTTTCTTTTCTTTATTTTTACTTCATGTTGACTGTTCTCTTCATCATCAGAGAGAGCATGAACTAGGGTCCTAATCTTCTGCTTCATTAATTCATAAATGTTGACCTGATCCTGGAGAAGGTCTCTTTGGGAAGACATAGCACACAATTGGCCATAGAGAGGATACAGGGCACCTGCCAATAGTGCACAGGCTGCCAGGAGAGATGAATGCTCCTTCTGAAGCTGTATTAGCGTATTTTTCACAGAAACACGTTCAAGAGCCAAATTCTCCTGACTTTTTTCAAGGACATACATTTTTTCCTTATTTTTCTCTGTTGTTTCTTGACATTCCTGGGATATGAGGGGAAAGAAAAAAGAAAAAAAAAGAAAAAGCCAGAAGAAATATTAATGAGATTTTTTTTTCTAAGCAACAAAATCATTTTTACCTAGCTAAAAAAAAAAAATTGATTTTTTTTCACATCAAATAACACACATTAAAGAACAAAAATTATTAGTAATGATCATGACAGTATCTCTTCTAGTAAAAAAGTTACAGAACCAGATATATGAAAATGAATCAATAGTACCAGGAGAGTGTACACAGTCTTCAGCTACAAATGGATTCCTGGTTTCTGATGATAACCCACTAGTACTGCAATAGCTTACATAAGGTCCAACAGCACCTGGTTGTCCAAAACACAGTTTTATGAGTTGACTTAATGGTTAGCAATTATGTGCTCCAGTTTCAGAAAGATTGCTCTACAAAGCAGACAGAAAGTTAGCGTAAGGGAGAGGAAAAATTAAGGAAGACTCTGGAACATAAACCTAGACAGATTGGCAGCAGCTGGAAAAGGGGAAGTAAAGGTGATCTCTTAATTACTTTGTAATCAACCCCCTACTCATATATTCACAGATTAATTAGGTCTCATACAGAACTGAGTTTTCAAAAGAACAGTGTGATACAGATATTTTTATTTTGACTAGTGCCATTACAGAATTTTTTGAGTTACAGAAGATTTTCTATTTCCTTCTATATGTCCTGAAATAGGGAAAATGGGAGATTTAAAAGAGCAAACTGGTATAGCAAAAAGAAGATGCTAACAAGTCAAGGAATGCCAGGACTACGGTTAGACTATGCAAACTGTAGTTCTTATACAAGAATCAAGACACTGTGCTGGGAGTTCTAAGTCACCTCAGAGATTTAGACTGGCTTCTTGACACCTGAGAGCCCTCTGTGATTGTAATGGTGACTACATTTAAACAGGATCCACTGGTATTAGGAGATAATAAACTTTAGGCACTGTTGACAAAGACCCCACAAGATCCAATTAAATGCATATGCTCCAGCTGCAACACATGGTCCCAAAAAGGCAAACATGGATGGAATGACAAGTCCATATGATGAAGAAAATTGAGAATTATGCTAAGTTTTACGTATCTCTTTTAGAGCTACAAACACTTCTGTTAAAAATGGGGTGACATTATTCCTGCTAGCAGTGGTCTAAAGAGAGTAAAATGGTATCATCCCTTGCATCATTCTCATGTGTTCTACTTAGTACAGATCCCAAGCAAGTGGTGAGGGGAGGCATCCTAGTTTCTTTTCCCTCCTCCATCTTGCAAGTATAACTGGATAAAAAGATATACAGCTATCCCTAGAATGAAAATAGAAGCTTCCACACTATGCCCTAGTCAAAATGTCAGTTCAAAATGTCTTTGACCAAATAAATATTTTATTACTTTTTTGGAGGGGAAAGAATTTGTAATGCTATTAAAATACTTCAAGTGATACAAAAATAGAGTAGGCCAGTAAAAGATCTAATAATTTCAAAATGCAATTTACAGGTCACATATGTCATTTAATGCTAAAATTAAGTATGAACATGTACAATACTTTCAGTGCTACTACATTATTTACAGTGTTTGATTTTTATAGATAAAAGCCCTGATAGCATGACTGGAAGGAACTGAAAAGGTATACCGAATTTAGAAAACAGCTTAGGTTTCTGGCCATCACAGGTGAAAGGCCAATATCTAAGTAAACAGACTGTGATCCCTACAGGGCTCTTTGGCAGTAATACCAACATTCAGTGTTCTGGCTAATGAAAGCTTGTTTTTGTGCTTATGGTGCTATGGTAATATGCAAAAGTAAATAAGACAATCTCTGACTTCAGAAATGTAAAAGTTTTGTAAGAAAACTGCTTTTACTGGCTAATAATTTCTTTTGTCTTACCAAACACTGTTTCTAGTGTTTCCTTTAAAGCTTAAAAGCACAGTTTTTGAAAGGCAGATATACTTTTCTTCCTAAACACGGGCAAGCTGTTTTCCTGTGGTATTTGAGCTTTGAAGGACACCACACTAGGTTGCAGAGCTTCGTCAGCTCCAAGAAACCTCAAACAAAAATCAGGTTCTACTAGCAAAACTATTTTATCCTACTTCTTACTGTGTCCTTACCCTTTAATCTGATATAGAACTGGAAACTAGAATTATGACGACTAGGAAACTTAAAAAGGTTTTCCTTTTGCAGCTCTCACTCGGAATGGATGGCACCATCAGGGACAGAGCCCATCCCTCCATGTACTAAAGCTGGCCCCAGGGACAGCAAGCAACCAGGAGCGCAATGAACAGAGCAGGTAAATGGGGTTTGGGATGTCAGCCAGGGCACCACAATGCCATTTGCACAGCAGCTGGCATGGGCAGGGCATGGAGGCGCTGCCATCTCAAGTACTTAGCTCAGTTGGCAGTCATCCCCCTCCCCAAGAGAGCCCAGGTGTGGCGTCCACTCGGACAAAAGTTGCTTCCTGTGCACACACAAGAAAGGATGGGGTGACCCAGACAGAGCACCCACAAAACCACGCAGGGGTCCAGGTCTCAGGCTGCAGGAAGTGTCAGAGCCTGGCCCTGCTCTCAGAGGGCAGCAGAGAGAACAGCTGTGAGATGTGCAATCAGGTCAGTGATCTGCTCTGCCTAATGGCGAGCTGAAAGATGAACTAGAAAGACTAAGAAGTATAAGGGACTCTGGGGAAGAGATGGAGTACTGGAGCCACACTCCCCCATGCTTTAGACAAATGCAACTGCTTCACATGATCAATGGATCCCCCACCCCCTCACCACCAGACAGAAGGAGGGGACCTTAGAGACAGAGGTAAGTGGTAACATGTTTCTGCTTGGGGTAGCAAGTAAACCCCCTCCCAAATTATCTCACCCTCCCAGGTGCCCTTATACAATAGGTATAAGGCCCTGGAACCTTACAACCAGAAAAATGAGAATGCAAATGAAAGTCCATCTGGGTTGGGCAGGGCAGGGCAGACTACCTCCCCCATCATGACCTCCTGAACCAAGAAAAAAAGAAAGGTAGAAGTAATTGGTGGCTCCCTTTTGAGAGGAATGGAAGGCCCAGTATGCTGACAGATCCAACCCGCTGGGAGGTGTGTTGCCTTCCTATGGCCTGGGTAAGAGACATCACTGAGAAACTTCCCAGCCTGGTATGGCCCACCGATTATTCCCCATTACTGATTTTCCAGGTAGGTAGTAACAAAGTCTCAATAAAAAGGCTGTAGAGGATCAAGAGGGACCTCAGGCCCTTGGGACAACTGGTCAAGGGATCTGAAGCACAAGTTGTGTTATCTTCTGTCTGTTGCAGGGAACAACAGGGCAAAAGATGGGAAAATCACGCAGATGAACACCTGGCTTCAACACTGGCATTACCAGCAGAATTTGGGGGCTTTTGGTCATGGGTCAGTTTATATGACACTAAGTCTGCTGACAACAAATGAGATCCTCCTTTCTCAAAGAGGAAAAGGATCTTAGCTTAGGGGCTAGCAAAACACATTGAGAGAGTTTTAAACTAGATTTGAAGGGGGGTGGGGACAGAGCAGGGCTTGACAGAGGTAAGATGTGGAAAGGGGAGACCCACAGAGACCACCCAAGAAGCAAAAGGAGGTTTAAGAGGGTATACCTCCAGTGAGTACAAGCATCCAAAGATGTAACCATGAGACAGGACTATGGGGGCATCTCTTTGCACAACCACTGGGATACTGACACAATCAAATACTTCTATAAAGTGCCTGTACACCAGTGCACACAGTATGGGGATCAAACAGGAGGAACATGAGATCTGTGTGCAGCCACAGGGCTTTGACCTCACTGCAGTTATGGAGATGTGCTGGGATAGCTCGCATGACTGGAATGTTGTGAGAAATAGCTACACACTCTTTAGGAGAGGCAGACCAAGAAGATGCAGTGGTGGAGTTGCCCTCTACATGAGGCAACACTTGCAATGTATGAAGCTTTGTCTAGGGCAGGATGATGAGCAAGTTGAGAGCTTATGGGTTAGGATAAATGGGCTGGCTAGTAAGGGTGACACTGTTGTGGGTGTTTGCTATGGGCTGCCTGACCAGGAGGAGGAAGTGGATGAGCCCTTCTATGGGTAGCTTGAAGCAGCCTCAAAGTCACAGGCACTGGTTCTTGTGGGGGATTTTGTAACTACCTTGAAATCAGCTGGAGAAGCAGCACAGTGAAACACAAACATTCCAGAACGTTCCTGGAAAGCAACTTCCTCTCACAGGCAGTAGAGGATCCCACAGAGAATGCTGTGATGCTCAGCCTCATACTTCCAAACAGGGAAGGCCTTTCTGGTGATGCAAAGGTTGGGGGTGGTCTTGGCCTCAGTGACCATGACATTGCAGCGTTCTGTATTGAGCAAGGAGGAAGCAAGGCAGAAAGTAAAATTGACGGACTTCAGGAAAGCTAATTTTAGCCTCTTCGGGGATCTTGGAAGAATCCCATGGAAACAGGTCCTGCAGGAAAGAGGGGTCCAAAAGAGCTGGTGATATTCAAAGATCACTTCCTCCTCAAAAACAATGTATCCTGATCAGCAAGAAATCGGGTAAAGTGGACAAAAGACCTGTATTACTGAATGAAGAATTCCTGTTATTACTCAAGCATATGTGGCAAATACAGAGGAGATGGAAGCAGGGTCAGGGCATTTGGAATGACTATAGAGAGGTTGTCAGAATAAGTAGAAGTACGACAAGGAAGGCCCAGGCCCATCCAGAATTAAATGTGTCCCAGCATGCCAAGAACATCAAGGGAGGTAATCCCGCCACTCTATTCAGCCCTACTGAGGCTGCATCTTGAGTGCTTTGTCCAGTTCTGGGCTCTTCAGTAAAACAGAGACATGGAGATCCTAGAGTAGGTCCAGCAAAGGATAACAAAGGGACTGAAGCATCTCTGTTATGAAGACAGAATTAGGGAGGTGGGCCTGTTCACAGCCTCGATAAGAGATGACTGAGAGGGGACCTCATATGCTGTCACCCATAACATCCTCAGAGGTACGCTCAGGAAATGTGGGTTAGATGAATGAACAGTGAGGTGGATGAAGAATCAGCTGAATGGCAAAGCTCAGGGGGATTATGATCAGCAGAGCAGAATCCAGTTGGAGGTCTGTAGTCAGTGGTGTTCCCCAAAGATCAATACAGTACCCAGTCTTACTCAACTTTTTGATAAACAACCTAGATGAGGGGATTGAATACACCCTCAGAAAGTTTGCTGATGACACTAAACTGGGGGCAGTGGCTGATAAACCTGAAGGATGTGCTGCCATTCAGTGGGACCTCGATAGGCTGGAGAATTGGACAGAGAGAAACCTACTGATGTTCAACAAGGGCAAGTGGAGGGTCTTGCACCTGGGGATAAATAACCTCAAGTATCAGTACAGGCTGGGGCCGACCTACTAGAAAGCAGCCCTGCAGAAAAGGACCTGGGAATCTTAGTGGATGGCAAGTTGTCCATGAGTCAGCAGTGTGCCTTTGCAGCCAAAAAGGCCAAGGGTACCCTGAAATTCATTTGGAAGACTGTGGCCAGCAGGTGTGGGAAATGATTCTGCCCCTCTACTCAGCCCTGGTGAGGCCACATCTGGAGTGCTGTGTCCAGTACTGGGCTCCTCAGTACCAGAGAGACAAGGAGCTACTAGAGAAGGTCCAGTGGAGAGCCACAAAGATGATCAGGGGTTTGGAGCATCTCTCTTATGAGGACAGACTGCAAGAGCTGAGCCTGTATAGTCTAGAGAAGAGAAGACTGAGAGGGGATCCCATTATTGCATATAAATATCTCAAAGGTTGGTGCCAAGAGGACGAAGCCAGACTCTTTTTAGTGGTGCCCAACAACAGGATGAGGAACAGTGTCCATAAACTAAAGACAAGAAGTTCCACTGTAACATGAGGAAGATTGGCGGTGTCAGATGGTCTCCTCTATGGAGACATTAAAAATCCACCTGGATGCCTTCCTGCGTAACTTGCTCTAGGTGACTCCGCCTTGCCAGGAGGTTTGGACTAGATGATCTTCTGAGGTCCGTTCCAACCTAAGTATTCCATGATTCTATGATTCTCATCAGTTTCCATAAGTATCTGAAGGGAGGGTATCAAAAGTGTAGAACCAGGCTCTTCCCAGTGGTGCCCAGCAACAGGACAAGAAGCAATGGGCAGCAACTGTTACACAGGAAGTTCCACCTGAATATAAGGAAGAACTTTTCTGTGCAAGTGACTGTGCAGTGTCACAGACTGCACAGAGAGACTGTGGAGTCTCCCTCACTGGAGATATTCAAGAATTATCTGGATGCAAGCCTGTGCCATGTGCTCTAAGATGACCCTGGTGGAGCAGGGAGGTCAGATCAGACAACCCACTCTGGTTCCTTCCAACCTGATCCATTCTGTTGTTCTGTGAGTCTGTGATTCCTGTATTTCTGCTGTTCCATTTTTTCAAATATATACACCTATATATGTATAAATAAACAAGAGTCCTGTCCTCCCTTTGCTGTGGCCTAAGTACAAGGGCCAGACACGTCCACCAAAGACACCTGGTGGGTCAGAACCGGTATAGTTATGCATACTTCTCCTGCTTCTCCTCCTTTTGCAGTGATTGCACAGACTTTTGATACAATTGCAGTATATCACATTCTTTACCTAATTCACCTGCCTTGCTGTAAAAACAAGGCCTTCAAACAAAGGGGGAGGAAAAGGCAGTAAAAACTCTTTTTCTCCCTAGGGGACCTATTCACTTTCTTATTTCGCAAACCTTTTTATTTTTCTGTTGAAATTAACATTTTTAAAGTAGTTACACATTTTTTCTCTTGACATGTTTTTGCGTATCAGAACAAAACCCTTCTATTTTAAGTGGTTGACACAAAAAATAGGGACAGATTAATAAGTATCTATAAAATAAACAAACAAAAACTGGTAGTTAAAATTCAGAGGACATTTCCTATGAGACTATGAACAGCCTGAATAAATAATTTGTGTGAGGATAAGAAATAGGCAGAGTAACATTTTCAAAATGGCACACTATCAAATCAAAGTACTGGACTCCTGCTGCAAAAGGCAGGGAAAAAGGAAATGCATTTTAAGCTCCATTGACTCTCCAAACATGAAGACTACTGACAAAGAGTGGTATCTATAGAGCACCTTGTTTGTTGATCATCTTTGATAAGGCTACTCTGGAAGTTTCTGCCCTACAGAAAACAGTGAAGCTGCTTTCAGATTACACCACCCACCTGACCTACAGTACCAGTTGTGAAGCAGTACCTATTAACATTCATAGACCCCATCTTGGAACCAGGAACCCTGAACAGTACTGGCTGGGGACAGAAACAGTAGCAGGTGTCACTGCTACTAAAACATGTAGATTTTGCAGTATTACACTTCAGTTACAAGGAGACCATTCTGAAAAGCCCTAGCTTTCTACTGGAGCTCTAATAAACCAAACCAATAATTTTCAAGATACATTACTCATACTACTGTGCAGTTAGAGCTCTCTGTTAGCTCTTGAGAGTATGAATACACTTCAGTTTGCTTTCACACATGTAGCAACAATTCAAAAAACTAAAGAATTGCAACACAGGATCTCAGAGGAGAAAACATCTAGAAGTAAACACGGAACACTGGCTGAAGACAAAATTACAAATAAAAGGAAGCATCCTATGACGTACCATTAGCTTGGTGTAGAACAGCAAAAATCACTCATCTTCCTGTTTCAGAAAGCAACTAAACCCTACAAGGGGTTGGTTCACTGAAGTGCTTGTAATTAACAATCAGACCTTTGGATGGAAAATGCAGCAAATTGCAGTAGTTTCCCTGTAGTGCTAGAATAAGTATCCTAGAGTGAGGAGACCCACAGTTGTACAATGAAATACTGGAAAATTATATTTCACATGCACTGATTATGTTTCTGATAAAATTTAATTAATAAATTTTAATATTGCATTCTCTATCTTTATGTAAACACTAACAAATCAGTAAATCTCAAAGATCCTTTGAAGACATCCTGTAATTTGTGGCACTTTTTTCCTTTTTTCCTTCAGCAATAAGGCTATGACAGTCTGTCTTGCACACCTCTGATCAAACAGAACAGTGATCTTGCAGAAAAATATGGCTAACAGGCTCAAAATGCCATAGTTAAAATACAGTTAAGTCTTTGAATTAGGACAGCACTGACAACAGAGATCCATGGACCCTATGGATCCCAGGGAAGGAAAATCTTAATCTGGTATTTGCAAATCCAAAATCAGTCACAAATTAGAAATCCAGAAGAAATCAGATTGTCTTCTTGACAGTTCAACACTGAATGGTAAGGAAGACAAACAGGATGGAACAGAGACTGTTGAATCCTATGAGTAAACAGACATTGCACTACCTAGACTGCACACTACCAGCTTGTACTCCACCTGTGTCAGAAAACATGCGCAGACATTTCCAAGGGGAAACATTTCCCTTTTAAAAACTCAGTAGTCCTGTACAGCAAGTTGACACACAGTTTTTTCCAAAAGACATGCCTAATGCATGCCCCACAAAAGAGGGACGTGTTTTCAGTACACGCTCTGCAAGCTGTCTACACAATTCAGCTGGGAAGACTGGCAAGTTCATCGCCACCCCAAAGAATGGCACACTAAATTGCACAGCACCAATTTTTCACAAAACAGTAGAGTTCTGAAAGACATGACTCAGACCTTTCTTTGGCACAGCATCCATGAGAGGAGAAGTCTATATTGAGTAAATCCACTATTTTTTTAGGAAAGGAATCTCATTTTTAAAATTAAAATTAAACTTCTTCATTTCACTAGTCTTTTTGCTGGCAATGATTTCAAAAGCGGAAACTACTGGATGTTGGGGAAGTTTAATGTAAATCTGGATGCCACTCATAGGGATGCTTTTAGCATTACCAATCTGCAATTTAAAATGTAAATATCAAGCAAATAATACCAACAAGATTATAACTCATTCCGAAGAAACTACCATAAACTATTCTGTCAAAAGAATGCTTCATAAATATATTTTTCAGTTTGCAAGACTTTCAAACCTCAAATCTAAGTCAAATAAAACAGTATTCTGATGAAGTAAGTTTCAGGTGGCAGTCACAAGTATCTTATTTAGTCTATTTCACAACACTTTTAATCGAGACACATGTAAAGGAACGCCATTGAAAATACAGTGAATGTTCCTGATTGTAAATAACCTTTCAAACAATCAGTGACAACAGTTGCACACTTCTGATACTTTTTTCACATTCATCTATGTAACAGAGTCCTTCAATACCGTTGAAATCTACCACTGTAAATGCTAATTGGTTCTTAGGGTCAGAATTTATCCCCCTTCTGATGACACCACATTACTATTACTCTACACAGTCTTTGCAAAGTCTGTCACTGAAAAAATAAATGCTTCCCTATATAATTCTTAAAACAAGCAAGTTAAATCTTGCAACTTTAACATTCTCAAAACAAAAAATCACTAGTAACTGTAGGCCAAATTAGGCAATTCACTTCTGGAATGTTTTAACAAAGTCATTTATTTCTTATTATAAATTAAGTTAATACTAGCACAGGGGTTTTGCTTCTTGTTTGGTTTTTGGGTTTTTTTTTTAAACTTTTAACAACCTTGAACTGGTTAGGGGCTTAAACTACTGAAATAATCCATTAAATATTTACAAGAAAAAAAACTCAGAAGTTTACAGCACCATACCTGTGCCCTTGCATGAACTTCCCCAAGGAGACTTGAGTACTGCTGTTCCAGATAATTTTTTTCTTTCTGCCAACAACTTGCTTGTGCTTTCATCTGTTCAGCCATTTTGTTAAAAGCATCTTCATGGCTCTGCTGAAGCTCCTTCATGGTATTGGATTTATTCTTACAAACGTATTCTAGGTGAGATATCTGTGTCACAAGCGTTTTAAAATAAATTCTTTAACCTCTCTAAGCACTATTTTACTTTCTTGTACATATTAATTGAACCACAGATTATTCCAGCATAAAATCTAACCTATAATTTCCTCAACATAGTCACTAAAACTAAGTCTTTCATGACAGATTATTTACTTGAATTGTGCAACAAATGACCAAAAGTTTGGTTTCAGTTCAGCCATCCTTATACCACCCTGCAGATATTTGTTGCTTTCTTTGTTGCAAACCTGAACTGGACGCTTCACATATTTTTTTTTTTAGTAAGTACATTAAATCTTGTGCTGCTAAAGTAATAATCTGAGCGTATGTGTCCTTTATCAGTTTGCAAGAATTGTAAACAATAATTTGAAAAACAACCCTTGATTTAATTTTTGTTTTAGGGAAAGTCAAGACATTTTAGATACTATTAAGTATTAAAAAGAATTTCAGGAAATTTTAGCATACAAAATGTTTTTCTCATAAGTAGCTCATTAGATTCTGATGTGTTTTCAACAAGTGTGAATGGATTCGCTCTGCAGCTCCATGCAAACTAAATGGAGGAATGAATCAAAGTAACAATGATCTTTAAATACACACACCTATACACTTTACTACTAGGGAATATCAGAAAGATACCTTCCAAATATGTCCCACAGAAATGCAAGACACAAATTTTGTTCTAAGAAAGCAGGTACAACACAGATAAAAATACCGTTCAAAATCCCTGAAAAGCTGATAAGTACATGAAAAGAGCCCTAGAGACCTCACAGTCAATATCAATAACCATACTAAATTAAAAGGCAAGAAAGAATAAGACACATACCCCCAAACACTCCCAACGTTTACTCCCTTCGCTTCTACTCCTTTTCCTCCTTTACTTCAAAAGGAAAATAGAAATGTACATCAAAGCTGCATAATCCAGATTTTATCCTATCTCTCTTTCATAATTTCAATTGACTGCTGGGCTATTTATTAAATGATGTGCAGCGTTAGAACAATTCATCATAACCAGCCCTGTATCTTACTTGGGCCAGAAAAGTGATGATTCTAGAAGATAATAATTGTCTAAAACAGCTTTTCCTTTCCTATGACTGAAAAACAAAATGTCAGGGCAGCCAAATTCTGGAGTCACTTTAGTAGACTTAGGACTGGCCTGATCAGCGGAGCCAGAAAATGAATTGAAATTCTAAAGACTGGCATATGTTAGTCTGTGAAGTCAGTTTAACTCATTAAAGAGAGATCTTTTCTTTTGTGAAAATGCAGGGACTTCTGCGGAGAAAGGCCACAAAAGCTTAGTTATATCAAAATAATTCAGAAAAGCACAGCTTCTCCCTATAACAAATACTGACATGTTTTATAGAAATGGGTATTTCTTATTTGTGTTTCTGAATACAAATTTAATAATCCATGTTATAATTAAATTAAAAAAATACACTGGCATTCTTTCACATTGTACCTCTGAATCATAAACATATAATTTAAAGATGATATTCCTAGAGTAAGTGCATTTTGTTTCTGTTTTATGGTAAAATAAAGACTTGCTTTATTAGTGTAAATGACTAAGTTCTTTGAGTTGATTCATCAGTAAGATTAATTTATTTTCTTTTAATTAGGTCCCTGTGGCTAATATTGGCTAGTACTATTAGCATGTCCTGCACTGAAAGTGGAGCTTAGAGACTTCATACAGACTTCAGTCACATTTACATGCCCACAGCAATGGCATCAAACTGAGTTGTAGACAAGCCATAATTAATGGTATTGAATTATTAACGTCCAAATTCTTTTTGAAATAAGATGAATGTCAGTCCTTTTTAATGATACTGTGATGTGGACAAATGTCACTGAATTTAATAGAGGTAGCTGGTGCCTAAGGACACTTACCTTCTCATTAGCCCTGTTGAGGTCTAAGATCAGGGCATCAACATTCTCCTGCAAGACTACACAAAGCTCAGACCAAGAGAATCTATCTAGGACGCCTTCTGGTTGTTTTATAAGCACACAGCCTGCTACCAAATGCTGGTATAAGCTGTGGAGAAAGGTTAGTTTCTCCTGAAATAAAAAGAAAAATTTACTGTTGTATCTGAACAGCATCAGAACCAAAATACATGTATCACATGGATAGCAGTATGAGCTGTATGCAGGTGAAAAAAACCCCACAAAGCTCACTCTTAAACCTTTTACAAAATTCTTCAATTGCTACTATTTGCAGTCATACATATTGAAACAATTGTAAGAAAACAGGTTTTATAAAATCTGTCTAATTAGTCATAATATATAAATAAAGACCAGTCCTGCACTGGCCACAACCAGGGCCTGATACAGATAAGAATTTACATGCTATTAGTACGTGCAGCTTATTTATTCATGTTAACACTTTCAGTTACATTCAAGCTGTACCCACTTCCAACATCTGCACAGCATGCAGAAAATTTTCTGATTGGCTTGGCAGCACAACACACCATTTATACAACTAGCACTCCAAAGGCTTTTTAAAGTTGTTTTTGTATGGATCATATATGAGACTAAATGGCCAGAAAAAACAGGCTTATAGATTCAACAGTTAAATTCCACAAGCCACGCCTCATTCATTTACACTGATTTTAGTCAGTAGCATAATAAATTGATGCAAATTGTAAATAAACTTTAGCAACAATAATATGCAATAGAAATTCCAGCCTTCAGGCTTTTAAACTTAGCAACTTTGATTAAGACAACAATACAAAGATGTACCTCAAAAGTCACAAGAACAAAGGCTGTAAACCATTGTAAATGTTCCCATTGTTTTTCAGGGGCCTTCAATGAGGTTTTACGTTAAGAAATTGCGGATAATAGAAAAGGGGAACTAGGACTTTTCTGAGCCCTTTCCTTTACACTTAGATGCATTTTCTCACAATTATTTCATGGTATTTTAGGCAATTAAAAAGAAATTGTAGTTTTGTTTAGTTAAACTTTGTTTCTAACAGATCTGCAAATTCCCCAAGGAAAATCTAGTATACCACCATTGTTACATTTTGCTTGGCTGAAATAAACCTAGGATGATAATCACCCATTTGGCATGAAAATGGGGATTCCAAGACCTTAAATCAATTCACACATGTTTAACGCAACCACAGTGCTGTAGACATGCTGACTTTACAATATAGCCAGACTTCTAGTTTCCTTCACTTTAATCATTATCTGATGTATGCAACAATTCAGCTGCTTCATGTGGACCCTATTTAAATACCAGACTGTAAGAGTGATGGAAAGAATGTTTCCTTTTTACTCAGTTGGCATCCATGTCCAAATTTGTGAAAGTAATGAGCTCAATACGCACAACGACTAAAAGTATATCATTGCCATTGCTACTACAGGGGGAGGAAAAGCAACAAAATTAACACCTCTCAGTACATATAAGGAGATAATAGTTCTGAATAAGACACTGTGAACTCATTCCCACAAATAGTACACCACAATGAGCTAACAGATAACAAATAAGAATTTCTAGGTTTTGTGGAATGCACACAAAACTATCTCAATGCCATGTAAATTAATACACAATAATGACACTACTGTATGTTCCAATTGTAAAACATTTTTGTTAACTTTCCATTTGAAAGAAAGAAGTAATTGCTCATCAGGTGTAGTTCTCAAATACACTCAGTAGTTCAAAAATTCAAAATACTGGAATGGTTAAGCTGCTAGCTCTGATACAGAAGAAAGGAGAACCAGTATGTCCTGACAGCTTGTAGATTTTAAAGGCATATTTCAAAATAAGTATCTTAAAATCATATTTTAGGGATAAGTCTGTTAAGACTAAGAGTAACCACCTGATGTATGTAAATGTATAAAGTTGAGATTAAATAAAGACTCTTTGACAGTTATCTTGTCTCTAGTAATACCTCCATATCCTTCTGGTAAGCCCTGGTAAGCTTCTGGATTTCATTTTCAGATTCTGTGGCACGTACTTTCTCCTTCTCCCAGCATTGCTGAACATCCTGTAGTTTCATTCTTAAAGTTTCTATTAAAGTCTCTCTGTCTGTACACTTAGTGTGCAGATGACTTAACTCTTTATTGGCATCAGCCATGGTATCCTGAGCTTCCTGTAAAACAGAGGCATGGAATAGAAAGGGTGATAAGAATTTTACTCTATGAAATGTTACCTTAGTCCAGTGGTCATCATCTAAGGAAGTAAAGTCATATAGCCACATGCAAGACGCCAGGCTAAGTGGACTGTATCTTTCAATACTTGAATTTCAAAACTGACAATAGATCCTTTCCAAAGCTTGCAAGTAGACAGTATCAGCATCTCTGACTGGTAAAAGCTCCATGATGCAGTGACCTTTGGAATCCTCTTAACCCCCACAAATGAGATGCAGAATGCAGCGATGTTACTCACCCTGTGCAGAGCGCAAAGCTCTCAGAGCTAATGAAAAGATACATTATTTTCTTAAGTAAATCTCTCATCTGTTACAGTTGAGTCCATAAGCAACACAGCTGCTGTTGCTCACTGTATTCTTTATCTGCATGATATCAAAATGTGAGGATCCTCTTTGGAGGCTTGACCATGGGAAGTAACAAATAATCAGAAATGGTCATACACACAACCATTATTATCAGCACCGAATCTCACCAGGTAAACAAAGAACTTAATACTCTACCCCTTTTCAGCAAAAACATTGCTGAAACAGAGTGGACAGATACACATGCTTTTTTACTCCTATAAGCACTGCATTTCCAGCACTGCAAAAGTTTGCGAAAGGTCAAACTGAAAGCATTGTTTATTTTCAAAAAAAATCATACCTTCTTATATAGAAAATATAATAGAAAAGATACTCCCAAATTCATCAAAGACCACTTTTATTCTTCTTCATGAAAATATTAAAGAAATGCTAAATTTCTAACACAAATGTTTTCAGACTGTATCTAGCTTTTGCTCACCTATACAGTTTTATTACTAAAAATTTAAAGAGATTGGAAACTGGCATACTGCATAAAATCCAGCACCATCTGTGTGTAGCAAACTCAGTGTTTCCATGAAGAATAGAGATATATCTTGCAGTGGGCAGAAATTTTAGGTGTCTTACAAAGGTGTTGTAAGAAGCAGAAGTCTTATCTGAACATAAATTAGTGAAGTTCAGATCAGATGACATCACGTGCAAGCAGCCATTAATATGAAGATTCAATGAATGTTGCAGAAAAACACTGCATAAAAACATAAAGCAGTATATATTCATCAAAAGAGTCTGAAAAAGATTTAGAGACATTCCATTTTAGCAGTTATACAGTACACTTCCAGCTGGGAGACTAAATTTAACCATGACATCAGGACTTCCTCTCTCCCTTGGTCATTGCTGTAACCAGGTACGACACTACAGAAGTGCCATCCGTCAAAAACAGAGAGAAAAAAAATTCCTGTTCAGAAACTACAGAAAAGAGTTCTCAAGTGTTTTTATCCGTTCTCAGGTAGATTTTACCCTAAGAAATTTCAGGCTGCATATTGTACAGCTGTTAAAGACAACTTGCATTACAAGCATTACCTTTCTGATAAACACCAACAAACAAAAAAATTAACGAAGGAATGGCTATCTTTAAGAAAATACACCTTATTATGGACAGAGGTAATTAAATTCTCTTTTTCTTGAGAAGAACACTTAAAAGAAAAACACTACTGATGTTAATTTCAATACAATACAATACTTTGAAAATTGATAAATGTATTTCAAATTATTTCAGAAGTACAATCATTGAAATGACCAGTTGTGCAGCCTACAGTGGGAACCAGAATAAAGCTGCGAGGCTTCATACAAGCTTGCAAGGTAAATTAGTCTGCTCAACAGAATACAATGATATAGAGACTTATTCTGATAAGAAAAAAAGATGCCTTAAATCCAGAAAGATACAGAATTTTCAAACTGTATGTTAAATTCATTAAACATACCTTAAGGTCTTGTCTTAAAGAACACATTTTCTCCTCGGATATCTCAAGTTCTTTTGTCATCTTTTTACATAAAGCCTTTGTTTTCTCAAACTGTGAAAAATATAAAAGTCAAATAGGCTTTTACAGAAAGGCTGCATGATCCCTTCAATATAAGGAAGCATTTTGTATATAGAAGTAAAAAAACAAAATTTATTTCAATTCCTTTGACAGTTTTTATACTCCATACAATCTAAATAATGTGCCATTACAAAAGTACTGAATAACTCTTTTATAATGATTTAAGATATAGTGGCAGAATCCCAAACTGAGTCCACTATTAACTATGTTATTAACTCTCAAAATATCTGACAAGAACACAGACTCTGAAATGCACTTGAACGTGTAATAAATTCAGATTATGATCTGGGGAGTGGTTTGAGAAAACAAGTTTTCCACTCAGTGGCGATTTGCAGAAATTGTCCAACTACAAGTTGGACAGTTCTTTACTAAACACTGGATAGTACTCACATACTGTAAAAAGTAGCAACGTTCCCCAGAGGGACAGTGAATGCTGAACGCTTTGTAGGGTTATGAGCAACTATTTTAGAGGTGGCACATGACCATAATGTGTATTTTTCTTTTTCAAAAAAGACAACATATCAAAATGATACATCTTTTTGTTTAACACAATGATGAGGTTAGTAATGTCTGAAAGAAAGTATAGATAGAAATGTATTCTAGTAAAGGTTACTGCAAGCATCTGAGATTTAAGAAGCAATTCAGAAGCAAAATTCCCCACTTATAAAATTTACAAATAACTTTGAAAATTATATTCTTGTTTATTTTTATATTTTGATGTCATCAGACATGGCAGAACCTTTAGAAATAACTACAGTAAATTACAGAATGGTACTGGAATATTTCCAGTCTTTTTGTTGGTTTTCTAGTCTTTTTGTTCTCCCCAAATATGTTTTAGTGTCTGCACTATACAAAAAATCAGAAGCTATTTCTCTACAAAAAACAAAACACTTATACACCTTTCAGTCACACAAATGAACTAGATCATTTAACCTAAAGTTTAACACAGTAAGTTAAAGATGACACATGACAAGTTTACCAGCATGTTTAATGTATACATACAGGTGTACATATATGTTAACAAATTCATCACTATTTGGAGTCTTGTTGAAAATCTTTCTATAAAGAGAACAACTAATAATTGTTCAAAATTGTTCAAAACTAAACCCCTACTGTTGTGTATTAAAACATCCTGTTTTTATTGCACAGTGCCCTTCATAGTCCCCTTGTCCATTATTGTACTATTAAAAAGTTTAATTCTTAAACATATCTAGATATAAAAACCCAAAAGCAGAAATCTCTGTAGGGGCTGGGGTAATCAAGAAGGACAGAGCATTGCCCTTTCAGTGCACCATGAAGGTGCTCAGTGATCTCTGGCTCTGTATGACAACTTCAGGGTCAGTCACACGCAGTCCTACTGAGAAGTCTTGTGGCAGGTCATCTGTTGGTCCTACTCTGCTTGCGATTTATTTTCCTTGACAGTCCATTCTTCTTTCTGTCAGAACACTCTCTTTGCTTTCTTAGAACCCACCCCCTTGGTCTCCCCACTGCTGTCTCTGGCACAGTTTCACAACAAAGCACATTACTAAGCCAAAGCCTGCTGAGTCGACTTTTCAACTGTGCTGCCTATCACGTGACATTCCTCCTCCCAAATAACAATTCGCTGTGGGTAATATGTTCCTAGTTACTTTTCAGCTTCCAGACTTGGGTCTCAGAAGAGTTTCATAATGACTACACACATCAGTTCTCTTATCTCACTGGGAGAGACTTAACAGTGCTTGCTGTTTAAAAAGTATAATTGTTTCCATGGTCACTTATTTTTTTGCCCGTTGACCACGCTCAGAGGTCTTGTGGGAGACCGTTCTTTTCACAATAAAAGGGGCAAAGCTGATATACCTTTGTTTAACTTTTTCTTTTTTTTTTTTTTTTAATGTGAGTGATTACCTAGACTATGCAATTGTCAGAACAAAACAAAACCTAGAAACAAAATATAGTACTGGCATTTTTACAATCTTATCACATCTTGCCTTTATGTATACGCCAATTTTATTCAAAGATAAGCTAATTACAAATTTGTACAAAAAGTTTTAATGGTGTAATTAACTACTCTCTCCAGCCTTTAAAGCCACAAATTTATAAATCATTTACACCCAGGAGGAGTCACATTAGCAATACAAGCAACAAAATAAATGCAAGACTGTGACTTCTCAGACAGTAAAATAAAAGGACAATAGGACTGCATGAAAAGCATCTTATCTTTTTGAAGGGTGAGAGTCCCAAAACTGAAACATTTCCCTTATTCTCGCAGGTAACTTAAAGCATTGTAATGGCCCTATTTTAATTGAAAGGACAGCAAAATAACTTCAGATGAGATTCCATTGAAAATACACTCTTCTCAGAAAATACCACCAGTTTTTAAAAGTACACAGGCATGATCATTTGCATAACTGACAGCAATGACTATTGAGACTCAAGCGTTCTGTATTTAGAAACATTGCAGTATATGCTGCCACTCTTAAATCATCGCCTTTTAACTAAAATCCTAGATATGAATGACTTATTATCCTAAATGTTTATTGAAAATAACCCCAAAGATGTTTAGCAAGAAAACAAAGCCAAATTAAACTAGAAAGACAAAATCTCTTCTCCTGGTCCCCACAAATGTAAGTGAAACTTCACTGTAGGGTAAGCTTAGAGAAACAGTAGCGACAAGAGATTATTTCTTTGGGTATACTTGAAGCTGTCAACTCAACATTCCCACTCTTCTGTCCCTTTTTTACAAGCAAAGTGTATGTACTGCTGCAGGCCAAATGCGATACATAGAGAGCCAAACATTGCAAGTGTTACCTCATTAGAGGTATCTTCCAGCTTGTTCTGGTAAGCTGTCAAGGTACACCTCAAAGTCTCAACAACAGAACAGCTCAGAGGTTTATCTTTGTCCTTACAAGTGCCTGAAGGAAAACACAGAATGAAAATTAAGCCTTAAAGCCACAGAGAAAAAACTACTCACTCTGGATGAGAAGTATTAAAATTAGTCAGGGCTTCAGTGACAATACAAAACATTGAACAGCAGCCTTGTTTGCCACAAGAGATGCAGCTGAATAGCCACACTTTTACAGTAAATAGAGCTGAAAGACACTAGTATAAAAGCTTTAATACAAAATATAGACGTGTAAATTCTGGATTGCATTTATACTTAATGTATTTGGCATGCAGTCTCACATATAATTCCTACTGTGGTCAAGCCTGGGTTGTTTAGTCAGACAAGGCAACTTCAAAACCACACAATTACACACTTTGAAAAATATGTTGTCTGAAAACTAAGTATGTTACACTTTTCCTGACATTATTTTGCTGTTGTGACTAAGCATGCATATTACAATGCAGTACTTCATTTACTTAAAAGCTTTACTGAGCCAAAGATCACATGATTATGTTATACTTAGAGAGGACTTAAAAACATTTTAAATTATATTGAATTTCATTCCAAAGGAAATAATAAAAAAAAATTATTATCTGTCTGCAGATTCTGACATAGCTTTTCAATTATAAATCTGATATACCCATTACATACACACTACACTTATTTATTAAACCTTTAGACAGAGACTTCTGATCTGGTTGCCTTAATTAAAGACATATGAACAAGTCTGAGCATTCCAGAGACCATACTACAATGTGCCAGGAAAGCAAAACAACACTGTATTGATCAAGAGGTCACAACGTTAGCTGATACTCAACCTCCAAGAACAAACTTTTTTTTTCTGCTGTTGCACATCAATACCAGATTATTGACAAATCACTCTTCTCAGTATTATTTATATTATTGTGCAGCATGTATAAACTTATTTTGTAACAAATTATAGCATCAACTTTTTCACAAGTCTTAATATGTTCTATAAGCAAAACGAATTTTACCTACTCTGCCAGCAGTTTTATTCTGCTAAAGAAGTTAAATAATGTGTGATATTCGAAATTCAGAAAGGCCAAACAACCATAAGTCCCAGCAGAACTAAAAATGACACAGGTGTTTATCACCAGTGTCACTGAGAAATTTACACAGAGTGGCTCATAAAGTCAAAAAAATGAGACTCTGAACCTTTTGTTTGGCTCTCCATAAAACTCGATGAGATGCGCTTTCAGGTTGGATTTTTGTTAGGGATCCTATGACTAATGCTATCCAATAAGCATGATGGTCTACTTAAAGCATTGCATAAAAATGACAAAATTTCTTCTGTAGGCTACACATAATGTACCAATGGGAATCAGTGGAAAACTTAGATATATGCACAGTTCAGAAAGTACTGCCAACAGCCCTTCTGAAAATTCTTACAAATAGTTAGCCTCTTCTCTCCCAACCTTTTGATAATATGATGCAGCATAGAGTGCTATTCAGGTTGATTGGGTGTCACTGTTAAAGTCACACCTAGTCAAAGCAACATACACTTGCAAGTTGGTTTCATTAACATAAGCAAGATCTGCTCTACAGCACATATTTAAAAAGAATGCACAAACCAGTGACAGACTTCTGCTCTGTCCTATCAGCCACTCCATTGGACACCTATTTACCACAGTTTATAAAAGCCTACAGAGTCAAGGAAAAGCAAAACCTTTTTAATGAGACTAAGAGTCCTCTGGATCCTAGAGATGTCCCAAAAAGCAATGTTACACTTAGAATCAACCTCAGAATTCATACAATCTGACCTTCTGTGAGAAGTGTAGATCACACATTGAAGAAAGACACATAGCTATAGCTATGTACAGGGTTCCAGTCCAGTCTCCTACTACAAGATCAACTTCTTGCTACTACCCATTGTAGGAACATTTTGCAGTGATCTTGTTGCACAGAAAAAATAAACTACCATTCTGACCATACTTGTAGCTCCAGAAGTGGTAACTCACAATTCTCATTTAGTTTAAGATATTACCTGTTCAGCCAATCTAGAAGTTATCTTCCATCCCATAGTTTTTATCAAGGTGTCTAAATAATGTATCATCATTTCTTAAGTGCAAATCTGCAATGTTGTCAAAGAAACATTAATTTACATTAAAACTAGACTTGTGCTAGTAAACTTCTGCACCGTCATTCCTCGCATTTGCTCCAACCCTGTTTCTAGGTAGCTCCGTCTGCCAACAGAAATACCAGATTCAATCTTCCTGTGTGAGCTGAAGATAAGCCTATGGCTTTTAACACTGGCTAAATGTTGTCTGTCTTCATACAGCTACGCAGGAGACATGCAACATAATCTAACTGGCACTCTGCTGTTGCAGAAGCACTACGTCAAGGATGAGCAAAAAAAAACAAAACTTGACACATATACCCAGTACTGCTGAGGAGTTTGAGGGAAAATTTTTGAGAAAATGCCAAGTTCAATAGCCATCTAGGAGGAAGCATACAAGTGAGTATACTCTTAAACCTTCTGCTTCACACTTTTTCCTAGCAGCACCGGGCCTGACTCAGAGTTAATTTTCTTCATAGCATCTCATTTTTCACTAAAACACTACGGGTCACCAGCATTAAATCGTGAGACTAACTGAAAGCAACTAACACGTATAATTTTAAAACCACGTCACTGTTTTTTCATATTACTACAACCACACATGCTTTTTTCCTGAACTGAAGACAAACTTACCTGAGAACAAGCCCTGTTGCTAAATAGCTGCAAAATATGAAACTGAACAGATACAAAGGGAAATCATGCAAATAGCCCAGTAAGAATAACAGTGTTGTGGAAAATTTAAAAAGGTCACTGAAAAAGAGGAAGACAAGGATTTATGCTTGTTATTTCAGCACACATAAAGAAAAAAAGCTTTCTAAAATTCTTTGGGTTTTAGCCCAGTAATCACAGTCCAATCGGCACTTAAATCAAGGGGCTGGATCTTTAATACCGACAGATTTTTAAGTAGATCTCTCAACCTCTTGAGTTCAAAGCTGGAAACAAGAACAAGAAGGATCATCCAGTCAGATGAAGCTCATGTCTCCCCTTACCTGCTAATTAGACTACAAAGATTTAATTATGATTTTTACTTTTATTGGCACCTAGGAATTCCCATTTCAAATATAAGTACAATAAATATTTTTTAAAATTTGAAGAAGTATTGTCACATAATAAATTCATAAGTACACAAAAGTAATAATATAGTCATGAAAAAGCTTTAAAAATTAGGTTTCACACTTAGAAGCACAGTAAATATGTAGAACAAATGTCTTAGTCAATATCTATTTTCATATTAGCTATAAAGACTCAATCCACAGCAGAGTTAAATTTTACTATCTGCCTCAATAGAGCCTCTGCAGAGATGCTAAAGCTTAAAAAAAACTCTTTAAATAAGATTTTTCCAAAGTTTACCTCAAACAAAGCAAATTAATACTGATGTTGCTGTTACAGAAACAGGTCAGAGCTTTTCTCTGCGAGGTTTACCACCAGAGAGAACAGAAATCTACCTAAAAGACAATTACTGCTTTGGAAACTGTACTTTGGCAGCAGAATCCAACTACCCCCAGAACGGCGTAAGTCCCTCTGAGCATGTGGAACTTTGCAAGATTGTGGCAAACATGCAGTCTTAAAGAACTTTTTAGACTGATGTACCTACAGTAAAACTACAAGTGTTACCCAGAGGAATTACATTTATAATTAAGGAATAAAACTGATACCAGTTCCCAAATAAAAAAAATCATATAGCCCATATGAGGAAATCAATGCATCACAGAATTCATGGCTAGACTTTTAAGAATAACAGAAATCTCAACAAGTTGTTTCTTTATTGAAATTTAACAATACCAGGCCCTGAAAAAAATTATTTTGTGAAGATACAAAAAAATGCATCTTCATTTAATGGTGTTATAAACCCATTTATGTCTACTGTTGATAAAAAGTGCAAAAACATATCATTATGATTTACATAAAATAAACCCATTTGCTCTTTTAGTCACATTTTGCCTGTTTTATTGCAGTTTACTTTCATTGTAAGTTGGAAGCATTTTGTGTCTAGTATGTGATTTTCTAATAGGAATTACATAGAGATATCATTTATACATAGTTTTAAATTAAGATTTTTAAAAAGTGACCAACTTTCACCTTTAAAAAATTACTAGCTTGATGTTAAAGTTCAACTTGTTTATGTTAGCCACTATTTCAAATGTCCAACCACCCAGCAGTTTTTAAGTTTGATACAATAATTACATACAAAGCCAAGTAGCAGAGTGAAAACCACTGACTTAAAATTAATTTTAAACGGAGAAATATTTATTCTATATTAGACGAAATTAATGCAATATAGCTCTGGTCCACAATCAACTGTAAAAAGTATTGTGTTATATCATGTGTCCTACACAACCTTTTTGAATATATGACCTTTAAGTTGTTGAAGGTTGCCTGAGAATTTGGCTCAGTTCAAGCAAAACATCTGTTCCCTTTGCAGGTATACTGTAAGGACTTTTTTCTCAGTTGGATTTAGAGCACAGCAAGTGAGCCCTTTTCTGACCGATCATATATAGCCCAGCATTTGTATATCAAGCTCTGGGCTGACAACAGCAGGTCCACATTCCGTCACCCTTTCTCAGCTAGCAAGGCCATTTGACTGCTGTGAGAACTGCTCTTATCATGTCATCAAATCAAAGCATGTTGAGAGGAGGGAATGCAAGAGGCATCTGCAGAATTCCCACAATGTAGTGACTTTGGAACATTGACAGATGCATCTGTCATTTTATACCTTCAACTAACCTGCTGTCCGCTGGCCTGACATAGCAAAGCTGTCCAAGAGTAACTCCAGCTCTCTCATGTTGTTTTCATACGTCTCTGTTAGAAAGACCTGGTGTTTCTTGGCCTTTATTTGACAGGAGATACAGACAAGACAAGAGGGGGGGCAGGGAAAGAAACACATTAAAACAATAAACAGAAGAAATATACATCACAATGGTATATTTGTTCCCCTTTAAATTTAAATTCCTGATTTACTTCTTAGAACACCTTTTCTTGAGCGAAGGGACCTAACATGACATAACAACCTGAAACACACTTAAAATAAATTAAAGGCTTCAGGTACTCAAAAGAAATTATGGTTTTATGAAAACTTAGTCTTGATCATCTTCTGCTTCAAAAATATCTTAATGAACATTAAATTCCACCCATTATGCAAGCAATGAAATCTACTGTTACACCCTACAAGGGCATCCAGAAAGACACCAAACTACTGGCAGACAGACTAGAAAGCCATGATTTGGCACTCAGTCAAATCCCACACCTATCCTCATTGCAAACCTGCCTACTTCAATTGCTAATATCTTCCATGCTAAACACTGATTTCTTCAATACCAAAAACTCATCCTTATGCATGGAATATAAAGCAGCAGAGTTCTTCAGCTCCTTCCACTGAATTTCTAAAAAAAACCAGTCTACTAAGTGCAGACTATTGTTCAAATCAAGACACTGACTTGATTCTGAGGGCAGAAAGGTATTATAGCAGATTTTTTAATCCCTATAATAGAAAGACTATACCAAATCATTCCTTCAATTTATATCCAAGGTCATAACTCACACTTTTCAAAGACACGCATCTGTAATTCCAGACAAGACCAAGGTCCTTTTGGGTATATGTAATTTTGACTTCTCAAATAAATGTACAAGTTCAGCTGCTAACTGACAAAAAGTAATACATCTCAGCAATTTAAAAAACAAACCCAAAAAACAGCAACAAGAGATTAAAACCAACCACTCCTCCCCCCAACTCAAGGGAAAATTAGATTTAAATAACTTCACAATTTTATTAAGACAAAGGTTATGCTCAAAGATGTCTCATGACTTTTAATTGCTCAATTTATTTACATTCTAAATTCTAAGACCTATGTGAGTAATTTCCATTTCTACTTCATAATGGAAGATTAACCTTTTTTACTGAGAAAAATCCTACTGTTTTCTATTATATCTATAAACTACTGCTTTAGTTATGCTTCACTGCACGTCAAAGGATCCAGGCACTTTCTCACATGTGGGAAACATCCTCCCCAGGAAAAATGTTACATACTGGTAGCATATAACTGTCAGGATAAAAACCCAAGAAATTTATTTAATTCTCTGCAGTGTTCTTCACTATTCAGTTTAAATATTTCATAAATTTGCTTTACTCTTTCAATTTTAATTATATGTACTGTATATCAACTAATATATTATTCATATGTGTATTTCAGTGTTAGGTCCCCTGTAGTATTTACATGCCTTTCCTTGTGTGAGAGCTTGTACTACACTTCATAAAGAATTTCCAAACCACTTCTATATATTGAAAAATAACTAAGTTAAGTTTTAACTACATAAAATTATATATACAAATAGAGCTTTTAAATGCTGAGCTCCAGTAACAATATTTTATGGGATACAAGCACATTAAAGCAATTTGCTCTCTTGTACTGACATCATTCTAAAGACCTCACATATTAAAAATAAGCAAATATAATAATATAGAAGAATATATCACAATAAAATAAATACTCTCTACATAAACCGCTCCAGCACAGAGAAGGTCAGAATAAATCTTCACAGAAGAACATTTTGCCATGGAAAAATCAAATGTGATAATTTTTTTCCATCTCTTCATTCAATTTTTCATTTTCTTTTGTTATCATAATGTACTCCATGTATTCCAATCTATTCAGCCTTCACCATTTCTTTGCGCTTTATTTGCTAACTGCTGTTACACTCCCTAAGCCAATTTTAGTCTCTTTCTCAACAGCATTAAAGACCAAAAGGAAATTCCATAGACTGGCCAGTTTCGCTGCACTTGAGATGAAGAATATTTAGCATCTTGCCTTTCTGACTTCCATTTTCAATCACCATCTCCATTATTAAATATTGAAGAAAAAATGCTGTAAACTACAGTCCTGAAAATTCAGACACAGCTTAAGAGTCCAAAAGTGTCTAATATTGATCTGATATCTCATGTCTCACTGACAGGTATTTAATAACAATGCATAGAGCCATAAAGTCATGGAGCAATTTAAGCTGACAGGACCTATGGAGGTCATTTGGTCCTGCCCCCTACTCCGAGTGCGCTCAAAGTTAGCTTAGGTTGCTCTGAGCCTTGTCCAGTCAAGTTTTGAGTATCCACAAAGATGGCCCTTCAGGCAACCTGCTTCAGATATCTCACAATCCTCACTGTAGGTTTTTATTTCCCTCTTACAGGTAATTAGAATTTCCCTGTTTCCTGTCATCCTTCCACTACACAGACCTAAGAAGAGCACAGTTCCACCTTCTCCATAGGCACCTACTTGACAGTTCACAGCAGGAGTTATCTTCTCAGTCTTCTTCAGTCTGAACAAGCACAGAGAGCATGCATAACGCTTTACTTTGAAAATCAAAATGGAGTCCACAAGTCTAGAGTCATAATCAGTTGCAGCTGCCAGATTCAACCATTCCAGGAGATGCAATTGCATCTTTCTCAACAAGTTCATCCATCAACATGTTTGTGGGGATGCTATTCCTGTAGAATTACTAGAAAAGTACAGGTGTGTTTCCTAGATTACTTCAAAAGGGAAATCAGGTAACAAAAATGCTAAAGCCTTTACCTAAATAGAGTTGGCTTCACAGACCACATTAGTATAAACGGGTGAAAGAACAACTGTGAAGTAAGACTTCCACTGACTTGGCTTGACTTCCTGCAGAATGTCAAGTTCTTGACCTTGGAAATGATCCTTGAAAACTATTTTGAAAATCAAAGCCAGGAGGTTTGTATGGATATGCAGGAAGCTTCTAAGTAAATTCAAATATTAATAGGAAACATAAAAAAAGATCGATCAGACAAAGTGACCTGGAAGAAATACAGAGGAGTTGTTCAAGCCTAGAGGGGTATGCCAAAATCCACCTAAAGTTGGCATGGGATGTGAGGAGCACCAGGAAAAACTTCCTGATGTACATCACCAGCAAAAGGAAAACTAGGCAAAATGGGGGCCCACTGCTAATGAGGCAGCAATCTGGTGACTATGGTGCAGAAAAAGCCTTTTCAATGTCTTTACTGGTAGAACCTGTCTTCAGGAATCCCAGGTCCTTGAGCCCAGTGGTAAATTATTCTTGTGAAATTTCCATAGACAGTTGAGAATTTAAAGTTCTCAAAATATACTAGGAATGTTTCCTATAGTCCCCAAAGACAATTCCCTCCTTCACAAAATATTCCAAATTACTTTAACTTAACAAAACCCCAGCAGTAGCATGCAGGGAATTGGGGTTCAGTCCTATAACAAACTGCCATTATTCCATTATTCCTCAGGAAGTTTCTCTACTTTGTTTACACGTACAGGGGCTCCTGTGGGGCTCTCTTGTACATGGATTAATTCACCCACTCACTTTACAGTACAAATCTCACAAGGTTATGGCAGAGTAAGTGCCAAAGAAAGCCAGAATTATCCACCCAGCCACCAAGGAGCAGTATGTTCAGATACTTGAAAAGCACTTACATAAATTCTTTACAAAAGTATCAGAACGTTTACCAGGCCTAACCTTGGGGACAGCAAATCAAAGCGTTTACAGAAGTAGGTTCCAATGACTGCTCCACAGTTCACAAAAAATGGGTTTTACTCAAGTGATGTTCAGTAAAGCAGAATAGTGGCACAAATGTTAAGCAACTAGACATAAATTGTACTATGAAAATCATACCAAAACAAAAGGAAACCCTCACTGACAATCTGCCTCCTTGGGCTACTATTTATTTTTCGTCAAGTTATCCAGCTATTGAATACTTAATAGAGTTTTTTTACTTTATTAGCTAGAATATTCTAAATTATATAGAGGGGTCTGTCTACATGTAAATTAAATGCAATCTTTCAAGAAATTTAGTATCTCAGTCTTAATCACCTGAAATAAAATTAATCAAAATGCCCAAGTTATATTGGAACTATTCTTGTCTCCTGAAAAGAGATTTGTAACAACCTTTTGATGAGAGAGAATATTATGAAGTATCTCTTTGGGGGTTTGGGTTTTTCTCAAAGCAGAAAAAATGTTTTGAGAACTGCAACTTTAAAGGCATTTTTAGAGTCTGTCTTCCAACACTGGGACATCACAGCTTGAGTGAGCTCTGCACTTGCAGAATAAATCACAAAATTCGTTTCTTTGCAGATCATTTAAGCATATGCTTTGGACTGACTAGTCTTCTTAAATTAGGACAATAACAGAAATAGTGTCTGGGTAGGAACACTCTACCCCTACATTAAGGCAAGAAAAACAAGAATAAAGGTAACACAACACTTAACAGTCATTAATACAAAATTAAGGAGGACTGTGTATTGAGCTTGTTTTTTTAGTTTGAAAGAAAAAGCCCTGCCCACCAAAAATAGTCATTTTTGTAATTATTTACAATAACTGCCATTTACATCTTTGCCATCATGTACCAGATTCTATTCCATAGAATTTGTGGAAGAGAATCATAATCTTCAAGGTGATTCACTGTGTCAATACTTAAGACACTCCTGTTAAAGAACAATGGTTAATGCACATGTCCAGGAACTAGATTCTCATACACTTCTGTTCTGACATTCAGCTTATGATAACCTATGAGGCTTTTATAGACAACTGAGACATAACAGTACATGAATGCAGGCATGGCTTTAAGATAAAGATTTATACACCACAAGGAAAAAGACAGACTCTGTGTAATCTATTACACCACCCAAATATAAATTATGCTAGTTTTGATAGAATCTATAAAAAGGTGAAGAAATGAATACACACTTCTTCCAAATCAAGGGAATTTATACTAAAATACAATATTTTAATTATTTCACTTTCCTAATATGCACTCTGATGAACTGGCAAGTTCCTAAAATTTCAGTATGCATTTCTCATAAAATAAAGGTTTCAGATCTCCTGCTTAGTGGGAACTAAAATAATTCACTAGTACGTCCCAGAAATATAAATATCCTGAGCAATTTAAAACTGCTAAACACACCTTTTATTCTTTCCTATGGGGCAGGAATACAGCTGGAGCTATTTCAATTTAAAACAATGAATCACAATTGCCATTCTTCCAAATTCCTGGTTTTTAAGTTAAAAATTCTAAAAACCCTACCTAGAAATAATAACAAGCTTGAGACCAGTTTCCTCAGAAAAGACTTAATGAAAAACTTGAGAGCCTGCTCATGTTGAGCATACATAAGCAATTCTGTTTGATAGCAACAGATCCTATCACATTTGACCCATGCAAATTTCTGGCAAACTTCTGCCACATGCTGATATTTAAAACTACAACCAGCATGACTACTTTACTATACATTCAACTGATCCATTAAGAAAAAGAAAGTACTTTTTTATATAAAGTTTCAAAATAATACATTCGGTGTGTCTTCAAAATATTTTACAAACAAAAACATTAACTTGCATGGCAACAGCACCGTGAGAAACCAATTTAAGATTATCAGACTGAAGTGGAAAGGACATGTTTGGGATGTCTAATATTATTACAAAATATAAGAAAGTAATTAACAGATCAAGAAATCAGGAGGAGGAAATTAAGGAAAGAGAACACACTGACATTTTCACACAATTTTAGTATGGGTATAGAGAAGCCTAATAACAGTATATTGAATGTTATAGTTAGTTTCTGCTCTAGCCTCTGAGTTTTGATTTTTGGAAGAAAAATAAGGAAAAAGCCATTCAGACCAAGTAAACAAGACCATCTGCTTCCAAAACAAATACAAAAGTCATCAGAAAATATACAAAGCCATCCAAGATGATAAAAATCTAACCACAGAGCGGACAACTTATACCACTCCTCAGAAAATGTGTATTATTATTACCTGTTCAAGACAGTCTTCTGGTTTAAAATCATTGCAGTAAAACAATTAAAACAACAGGCCCTACAAACATGACAGTTTTCAACTGAGACAATCTATCCTGCTCTTACTTTTCAATGACATAATGCACCATTTAATACCGTTATACACAATAATATTAATACACCATTTAATACTGTTGCTATTACCAGAAGCCTTGAATGTGAACAGAATTCTGTTCCGAACTCTTGTCAGAAATTTTTCTTTTTTATTCCTTTTGTGCCTGATAAAATTACTTTTCCAGGTTGACTTAGGGCAGCAAATGTGTTTTAATACTTTAATGCTTGCATGAAAAAAACTGTGTTCTCTGATGTCTTAAAATCTATATTATACAAAATTTTAGGATAATTCCCTAGTACTTCAGTTTGCTAAGTACCTTTATACTAGATTCCTAAAACGCTGTTTAACATTTCTTGTCAGGAAATTCAACAGACAAAGATTTTAGCAAAGTGAAAAACATGCTATCTGTAGGAATGTGTTCAGAATGAGACATAACAAGGTCACACTATTTGATATAACCAGTCAAAACTACTCAGAGGCCTTGAAGCCATTCCAAGGAGGACACAGAGGACATGGAAGATGAAGGTGAAGAGGACGGGATAGTTGTTTTGAGACAATTGACTCAAATTAGGGAGGTGTGGCAAGGGTGGGACAATGAGAGGGACGGTTTTGGGGATGGGTGCAACCGATGAGGTAATGTCCAGATATTGTAATTACATGGTATTATAAAATTGTAAAGGCCTATACTGTTGGGAGTGAAATATATTTTTTGTGCACTTACAGCACATCAATTAACTGCTTTTTGCCTTTCTATAATCAAAATTGTCCGGAGAATTATTTCTCTGATTTTAGGTAACATCTCCCAAAAGGAAAACAGCTTTTTATTTTTCTTCAATTTTTTAATTACAAATCTACCTGGGAAGTGGATAACACTAAGACAATGTATGGAATAGAATATCTCCATCAACTAAAGAGAAGGTACCAACAAATCTGAAGGCTCTCAGTCAAACACTGGCACACTGCACCCTGGCACACTGCACCAGCGGGGTGCAGCCACAGGGGGCCAGAGCAATAAAGGCAGTAATGTGCTCTCCATGTTGTTCAAACCCTGCCACCTGGACACATAGGAGCTGGATTTGCATGGGACTCTCCAGGGAAAACTATAATTTTTCTCTATTTGTCTCTAGTTCTTTACTTCTTCTTCTCTTTATCTTCTTTCCTGTTGTTTTGGGTAACCTGAGACCAAATGGGTGGGTAAAGTATGTCCTGAGAAAACACGTGCAGCAACTTCTCCTTTGAGCTCTCTCTTAAGGTATTGAAAGAACTGAAGGCTCCTCTAATAATCCAGAAGGCAGATATTGTTGGAGTCTGGTATATTTCTAAAGTAAAACCCCTAGGTGAGCTCATGGCTCATAGCCTGGGGTCTTACAATCTCTGATGCAGGTCTCTGCTCCTGTTCACTGATTAGCACAATACCTGTCAGCAGCAGGGAACAGACCAAAATTACCTCCTATACTCACTGCTCTAAGACAAAGGAAGAGGAGAAATTTGCAAGTGTACACTGGCTATTATAGAAATACTGCAAATTCTCCTACACAATGAAAAGAGAAAAGGTTTTCTAGCTCACAGAATCATAGCAACACAGAACCACAGAATGGCCCAAGCTGGAAGGAACATTAAAGATCATCTAGTTCTAACACCTCTGTGATGAGTAGGGACAGCTTCCACTAGACCCAGAGCCACATCCAACTTGGCCTTGCACACTTCTAGGAATGGGACATCCACAACTTCTCTGCTGTGAAAACAACCTGTGCCAGTGCCTCACCATCCCAACAATAAATACTTTTTTCCTAATACCTAATCTAACCTTTCTTTCAGTTTGGAACAATTCCTCCATGTCCTGTCCCTACATGCTCTTGTAAATAGTTCCTCTCCATCTTTCCTGAAGGCTCCCTTCAGGTACTGGAAGGCCACAATTAAGTCAGCCCAAAGCCTTCTCTTCGTCAGGCTGAACAATCCCAATTCTGTCAGCCTTTCCTTGTACGAGACATGCTCCATTCCTCTGACTATCTTGGTAGCCTTCTCTGGACTCGGTCCAACAGGCTGATGTCCTTCCTGTGCTGGAGACCTCACAGCTGGATGCAGC
>WBMV01007109.1:82397-124686 GCA_013396655.1 Campylorhamphus procurvoides
CCCATGAGACCTCCCACTTCTCGAGCTTGTCCAGATCCCTCCAGTATCCCTTCCTTCAGGTGTGTCAACTGCACCCCTGAACTTGGTGTCATCTGCAAATTTGCTGAGACTGCACTCGATTCCTTCACTTATGTAATTAATGAAAACATACTAACATTTTTGCTTTGATACTACTGCTATGAAACAGGACAGCAAAACTGTTATTCAGAGTTGAGGTGGGTAGAGACTGTGGGAAGGCCCCAGCAGGTCATATAAAAGGAGAAATATTTCAGAAAATAATCCTGTGAAATACATCCAATATGCCAAATGCACGCCAAACCAAAACAAGGACCAAACAAAAAAAAAAAATCCCTCTGCTCTGTCACCTCTGTCAGACAAGCCATGTTCAAACAATTTTTGCAGTCAAATGCTTGCACTAAAAACACTGTGTGAAATAAAAATAAACAAGCCTATAATGGTAGCTAATCAAGCTTGAGAAAAAAAAGGTTGGATAGAAAGAGAATATTCTTCACTGAAAATCAGAATCCATACCTACAAATTGCCATTTTCATTAGGTATGCAAACAAGTTATTCTTGACTTATAGCAATACTTTTAAAATAATTGTATTCTGCAAAAAACTCTTCAGTTAAATACATAGCGTATCACTTAAAATGCATTTTTGAATTGGCTTCTCCAGTGTATTAGCTATATTTGCTCATGTTTTACAAAACAAAGTCATATAAATGAAATCAGAGTTAACACAAAGGCAGATTTTTTCCACAGCTCAGCACAACTAAGGCAGATTATGTTCACAGTACCTTTAAAAAACCCTAAACAAGGAGTGCCACAGGCCTTTTGTCTTACCATTGCAAGTTCCTCCTGTAATTCTCTGCAGGTTTTTTCAGTATTCCCTAGTCTCTCAGAGAGGTCTTTAATTACCTTCTTCTTTTCCTCAATCACTTCTTTCATTTCATTGTTTGAGGAGAAACACTCTCTTTCTAATCTGGAAAGTTTCAACATGAGAACATTTTTATCACAAATACTTTTGTCAAGTATAGTATATACTTTTAAAAGATAATCTGTGGGTATCACACATGTCAGGTTAGCACACCGCTTCTGAAGCTGCTCACCATTTTTTCTTTTTTTAATTGGAGAAACTTACATATTCCTCCTAAGAAAGACTCTTCAGTTACAGTTACACTCTTTTCCATTACCAAAGCTTGTGTTACAACTTCCAGTCATAAATCAATCATTTGGATATGGCCTCCAAATTACAAATAATATACAGAAGTAATCATATTTTAATTAACACTTTAGTTCTCTTCAGAAAGACCATGTCACATCTTGCATCATCAACTGATTTCAACTACAAAGCTTGCTCCTGAAGTTGCCATGTACCTGACTATATTCTTGCCCCGGTTCAGGCTAGGACAGGGTTAGTTGCAGTAGCCATGAGGGGACATGGCTAGGACCTGAAGGCTGTTCTATTCCCCCCCACCTCATTTTCTGGGTACAGGGAAGGGCTCGCTTGTGTGGCAGAGGGGACGGTTGGGTATGGTCAGGGGTTTCTGCAGTGAGCAATTCCATGCCAATCATTCACTTCTTTCTTTCTACTATACTCAGTCATTAGTATTCTTGCTCTTAGTTTGTTGTCTTCTTTCATTGCTGTTTCCAGTAAATTATCTCAATCCGTGAGCTTTACCATTTCTGCCTCTGATTCTTCTCTTCAGCCCATCACAGGGTGAAGCAGGGGGTCAGAAGGGGGAATGATCGAGTGACACGTGGTTTGGAGTATTTCAGTGGGAACACTAAATGGGGGAAAACCATTCCTAAACCATGACAATTCTACTCAGAATGGCATGACTTCAAAAGCAGACCATACAAATTTTCAAAGAGCTCTTGTACTGTATTAGTCCTCCTGGTACTCAGGAAAACAAACATACAGAAAGCCTGGCATGGATAAAAAGGCAACTCACGAGAAAACTACAAGACCAACAACAGCATATAGGAGACACAGCCAGTGACAGGAATTCAAGGAAAAATTTTGAACAATTGACTGAGTATGCAGAGATGGTGGCAGGAGAGTCACCTAGAATTTATGTTTGTAAAATATGAAAAAGGTAAGAAGAAGAGATTTTACCACTCTGTTAAGATAGGAAAGAAGCATGGACAGGCTCCTACACAAAACAGCTATTTTATCAACAGCAGACAGAAAAGGTTACCATATTCAATGCCTTTTTTGCCTCAGTCTTCCCTGACAAGGTCTCATCCCAACTCTCTGTGATCAGCAAAATGGCTCAAAAGGATAACAATTGCTAGCATTGGTTGAGGATTCAGTCTGGGATAACTTACGAGAGCTCAACACACAGAAATTGAAGAGGCCAGCTCACGTACACTCAAAGGTTCTGACAAAGATGGCCAATGCCACAGTTAGATTGCTCATTATCATTGTGAAAGGTCACAAAAACTGGGGAAGGTCCACTGCAAACAGAGAAAGGCAAATGTCATGCATATATTCGGCAAGGGGCAAAAGGAGAAATCAAGGAAATACAAACCAGTTTGCTTCATTTCAGTTTCTGGAATGTTATGAAGCGAGTCTTTTTGGAACACATTTCTGGGCTCGTGCAAGAAACAAAGGTGACTGGGAACACTCAGGGAGGATTTACCAAGGTTTAATCATGTCTGGCCAACCTAGTTATATTCTATCAAAAAATTACCAGATCTATGGACAAAAGGAGAGCAAGTAGATTCCTCTACCAAGGATTGTAGCGCTTTCTCACACAGTATTTTTATAGCTAAGTTAGAACTTCGGTATGGATAGCTGAACTACAACACTGATAAAAAAGGTTTGATGGTAAAGCTTAGATGGTAGAAGCTGGTAACAGGTGGAATACTAAAGAAGTCTGTGTTGGAATCTGTTTAGCAGCTTTATCTATCACCTCAATCAGGCCAAGACTGCAGGTTACAGTGAACTGGGTGTGGGTAAATGATGACACAATAGAACTGACACACTCAACAGAGAGCTGTCATTCTCTGGACATTGGGGAAGAATAGGCCAGTGTGAACCTTCTGAGATTCAACAACGACACATGCAAAGACCTGAATTTAGGACGAAATGGGTGGTAACTGGCTGGTTGTCAGTGATGTGACTGGTAACTGGCTGGGAAGCAGCTATACTCAAAAAAGATGTGGTAGCCATGGTACACGGCCACAAATCAGCAGCATGGCATACAAGTAGAGATAGCTAACAGCATCCTGGCCTGCATTAATAGTATCATAACCAGAAGATAAAAAAGAAGGTGAATAGCCACCACCCTTTTATTTGGAACTCCTCATAACACATCTAGTAGGATAACATATCCCCCTAACACAGGAGAAAAGCGGAAGTGGACTAAGGAGACGGTCACCACCATGGTCAGGGGCTGAAACATAAAACCAAGGAAATTCAGTATGCTCAAGCTGGAGAGGAGATAACTTCAGTGTAACAGGCACCCCAATATATAAAAAGAGGTAATCAAGAAGATGTAGCCAGTCACTTCAGAGCAATGTGAACAGAACAAGCATAGAATCCAAAGAGGTTCAGCCAAGGAGAAACATTTTCCAGCTTAATGACAGTCAAACAGTGGAACAGGTCCCCAAAGAGGTTATGCCATCTCCATTCTCCAGGTTTTCAAGGCCTAACTGGATGAAACCCTGGGCAGTCTGATCTCATAGCTGATCCTAGTTTGAGCAGCAGGCCGGACTATAGATCCTCTGCAATTTCTTTCAACGTGAACTACTCTTTGATGTAACTCTCAGCAGTAGAAACATCCAGCTGTCGCTCATTTCTTTGTCTCTTCTCCTATCACTCCTGTCTCACTAGAACCAAAAGTAGCAAAAAGGGCTCAAAGTTCTTCCAACTTTGAAGCTTTTGAATCAATATTGTCCCTTTCTAACCTTGATTTATTTTGTATAGATCAATGTGTCTTTTTAGCTGAAAGACTACTTCATCAGTCCTCCAAACACCTATGAGCTTCTCCATCACTCCAGCTGATTTTTTGCATTAGCTGTAGATAGTTAATTTTTATTCTTCTAGAACTTTCCTGTTTCAATCCCCCCAAATAGCTTCTACTCTCACAGCTTTTGGAAACACAGTAAAACCAGTTCCAAACTATTCTATGTCATGAACTTACTTTTCAAGAAAAGTAAATTCACACAGAGACCCAAATCCCATGTTGCTTTTAATTTACATGTTACTGGGTTCAGAGCTAATTAATAAATTATGCAACCCAGAAAAGCCTGTTAGCTTAGTTTTAGTTATTACAAATATCTTATTTTCTGAGAAAATAAATTCTAACAGCATTACATAGTTTCCAACATTGGTATTATTTATGTACATCAAGTCCAGCTAAAGAGACATGCAAGTGTTCTAGCACAACAAATGAAAGTCTCTAAGACTTTCATTTGGCTAAAGCTTAAAGACGAATTCATGCAACTCTTCTAGAAAAAGAGAAAATATGTTTGGATGCCAAACTATGGCTTAAAAGAAAAAGCCAAGCTCCTGACATTGTCTGAAGTCCAAGGACCAGAGCCTTCAAAGGTAAGTAGATCAAAGGCACTTGTATTCTCTCTGAAGGTGTCCAGTGAAAGCAATCACTCATATTCACCAATGTTACTGAGACTTGTACGCTTCAAAGAATAAAAAGGGCACAGGAAACTGATGAGGCAGTACATGCCCACCCCGCATAATTACCTCAAGGGAACTGAACAGATTGATGTCCACCTCAGAAAAAGCTTGACCTTCGCTACCTATCTTTATAGAGGTCTGGAAATTTAGGTGGCTGGACTAACAAAATTGTGAGAACAGGCTGTTCATGTATCTTCAAGTTCGATTAAAAAACCCACTGTTTTAGCTGCATTTTAACTGTGTTAATTCTCACAGAAGGGTTTGCATTCTCTAATGTTACAGAAGACAATTGCACTCAAAAAACTCAGTTCGCAGAAGTTGCTAGGATTAATTGCCTGAATCAACATAAGATTGCAAATAGTGAAAAGTCCCATTTGGATAAGAGACAGCATTTATTTTCATATCCAGTTAATACAGAGAACAATTCCTTTAAGTAGGCATACATTCCATTTATACAAAAAAAAATAGGTCAAGTTTCCTTTCTTGAAAGAGAATTGTTGAACATAATTGTCCTGTTTAGAGGAAAAAGGCAAGGCTTGTTAAGGTTCATGTTGTATTTTAGAAATACAAGTACTTACTTCTTTTTAAGTACTAATATTGACATTCCTAAGGCAAATGGTTCCATAACTGTGAAAATTGTATTTCATAGTCATAGCTTCAACAAATACATATATTCAGGTATTTTGCACAGTAATTCCAAACAAAGAAATATAGCTCCTAAAATCCATATTTTTTTCTTTTTTGAGGATAAGGTTTTTGTTCAAGAGTTCTTCCCACTTTTTTTAAAAAGTATAACTTTCATGGAACAAAAATATCCTAGAAACAAATCCCTTCAGTTCTCAAAGAAATAGTGTAATACATCTAGATCACAGATTCTCACAAGGACCAAAACATTATTGAATGCACATTGCAATTCAATATCTAACCATTATCCTCATGTTGATCTGAATAATCTAACACAGCAAAATGAGATCTTTCTCAAAGACTTAATTGGGAAATTATTACTTATGGACCGTCACATTTTTTAACTAACACTACTAATTTAAAATTTAAAAAAGAGATCTTGTGGTAAAACTTGGAAAGTTCTAATAGTTTGGAAAACTCCTAAACACATGTTTAAGTTACCATTAAAAATGTTGCTAATTAGTTTACATTTTATCTCTATTATCATCCCTTGATTTCCAGAATATATTCTCACTAACGGCTCCCTGATTGACTACAGAAAACGATGCTATGGCAACCAGGTTCATAAGACAATTTTTTCTAGACCAAAATATACTCCAGCTTAACAAGCATTATTCAAAAAAAACTAAAGAAGCCCAATGTTTCACTTGAGGATGATGAATTTGAGTGGTCTAACCTCAAATATATAGATGAACCTTGGAATATTAGACCTTGGAAGAAGTGAAGAAATGGTTCAAGACCAAACACAGGAAGAACACTAGTTCAAGAAAACTTCTACAACATCAACTTTTTCATATTTTCTGTACCACGCAAATGTGGTAACCTACCAGAAAGAAAGGAAAAATCCAAAACATGAAACTAAAAACTTAAAAACCCAATGTATAGCAAAAAGAAAAAAGAGTACTCTATATTCTTGTATGAAAATAAGAAGTTACATACAAGAAAAACTCAAACAGTGCAAAGTAGCCTGTTATATAAAACTACTGATGCCACACCCATTCCTCAAAAAAAAAAGGTTGTTTTAAACACAAAGGAGATTTTTTTAAAAGCAAGCAACAAAAAAGGAATAAAACGTCAAATCAATGGCACAGGTCTTCTCCAGTTTGTGGACAGGCAAAGAACTCGGTATTAGTTTAGCATCATGTATTTGCTGACAAAGAATTCATGCTCAAACCAGAAACAACCAGGCAGGATGAGATAACAGTTTAAATAACTGATGTTATTTGAGGACCACAGAGAATCTTGAAATATACTTACTCAGTTTCACAGCTGTGAAGAATGCAGTCTTCCTGATGCATCACTTTAGATTACTACCGTAATGTGTTTCACAGATTTTCCCAAATTTTTATCATAAAATCTATTTCCTTTTCTTTAAAAAATAGTTTTACCTTTTTAATGTGATTTTGGTTTACCTAAATGCACAATCTTACATTCAGACCTCTTTTGGCTTTGTTTTAATGAAGAGCTCTAAGATGTTTATAATACAACACAGTTTTCAACTATGTAATGAAAAATATCTCTGTAAACATGAATAAAGACTCTTAGGCCTCAAACTCCTTTTTTTTGTAGGGAACCCAGTTTCTTTTTTTTCTCCACTACTATTTGTATAAATAAGTTACCATGAACACCTATGTGTACAGACGCACATAATCCTAGACGGAAAGAGATGTCAACTCTCTCATTTCCAACCAATTCGACTAGCTCAAGTCTCTACCCACACCCCCACTGTATTCCACCCACTTTATGTCTTCTTTAACTCCCTCTTTGCCTAAATTTAACCAACTGCTATCCTTTATTTCTCTAACTCCTCAGTTCTCTGCCTTCCAACACCATTCTTCTTCCTGACATTTTCTCCCCCCAGTATAAATTTGATTGAGCCAAGGAAAAAGACTAAGTACAGTGTGTCCTATATCTGGGGAATACAGCAAAGCTGTTCTTCCAAAAATCATCTGCTACCACAGACATAGCAGATTGTGCTAAGCAGGAAAGGAATCCCAGCTAATTTCAGCTGCTCTCATACACTTCCTTCCTCTTTCTATTTTTCATTACGTAAGTTAAAACTTTCCACAATCATTCAAAAGCTGAAAATGAAGATTATCCACTATAAATTGCACACAATTTCTAAACGGGTATCTTAGAGATTCACCTAGCTCACTGAAGTGAAAAATAGTATTTTCATAATAATGTAAGTGTATACAAAAGAAAAAAATATGTTCTAAACCTGCCATGTGAGCTTTCCCACATTCCTACCAAACATACAGGAGACAGTACCTTAATTATAACTCTCATTTTCCACACTTTTGCTTTGGCAAATAATCAGTAACAGATCAGTTGCTTTCTTTACCAACTCATAATATGTATGGTTACTGATAGAGACCTTCTATTAAGGAAATATAAGGTTCTGAACCCTGGTTTGGTTTGGGAAATTACATGAGATTCTGTTGGTTTATACTGACAGAAAACTATACAGAATGTAAACTGTAACTGGTAACCAAGCTGCCTAGTGCCCTTCTACAACGAATTTAAAAGGAAACTTACACATTGAGTTTTTCCAAGTTCTTCTGGGCATTGTGTTTTTCTTTCTCATATGCATCTTCTAATTCTTTGAACTCTTTCTTAATTATTTCTAAAACTGAAAAAGCTTCTGCTCGTCTGTCTTTTTCCACATGCACAGCTTCTTCAAGTTCTTGAATTCTTAACTACCAAGTGATAAGAAAGTAATTAAAGCAAGTTAGGAAAGATTATGATCTTTAACGCTGTTCTATGGTCCATTCTGCTTTACTGTAGAGTATATTCTATTAATTCTATATAGAAGCATATGCACATGTAAAAACATTAAACACATATAAAAATGTAGGAATACATAAAGTTCAAAACAGAGACAAATAGATATGCTGACTGAAAGCACCTTCTGTTCTCATTTGGAGGTCTGGCTTTTCCCCTTTTTAGCGAAGTTTTTGAGAAGAATTCTATTTTTCAAGTAGACTCATGAAAGTGTGGGACTAACAATAAACACTACACTTCCACTCAGAACAAAGTACACTTCCAGCTTGTTCATGTATACAAACAAAGAAGAAAACTTCATCAGTTATTCACCCTTGAAAGACAGGTTTCTCATTTTGGTCTTCTCCCAGATCCTTTGTACGTTGCAAAAATAGAGAGGAAATTAAGCAAACTAAATCTTTTCTACTAGCTTAATCATCACGTTTAAAATTTAAGTGCCTATACATGCAGAAGATCATGAAAATGAGAAAACAACTGACAGAAGAATGGAAATACCTACTTTTGTTACTCAGAAAATAGGAAAAAAACTGATACCCAAATTCCTTTTCTGTTTTGCTTAATTTTTCAAAAGTCCAGTGTGAAGGGCTTGTTAGTTAATATGATATTAATATCTTTTTCAATTTTTTTTTAAATAAACCATAATTGCTTTATTGAGTCAAACACTGTGTGATACAGTTTTATAATACAAGAACTTAATACTCAGGTATATATACTACATTTATTCATTTAATCAATCGTTACTGGTAATTGAAAATATCATAACTTTGAAGCTGAAATGTACTCTGAGTAATTACATTATTCTCACTCCTAGAGAAGCTGGATGTATGCACTCTATGCCCAGATTGCTCTACGTGCCCATTTAAAAGATACAAAGCAAGCTATTTAAACAGTAGTATAATGCTTAACTACTGTGAAACATTTCTTTCTCTGTCACTGTTAAAATGCCACTAGGAATCCTCAAACTTACAAATGTGACATTTATTTTATTATTTATTCTAATAACTTCAAAGTTCCCTGAAAAGCAGATATTCTTCTATTCTCTCCTTTCATACAGCTTTTACAATTTTGACACTTACTGCAAAAAATCTCTTCAATGTTTTCACTCAAGCAAGTAAGTGGTCTTAGTGTTTTTGGAGCATTATACCTTCACAACTTCATCAACTGCTTTACTGTAAACTTGTATCAAATATTTAACAAAAAGTTTACCTGGATGATCTCTGAAGTGAAATTGGATTCTAAATGTGCTGCTCTCTCAGCTTCAATGCTTTCTTCCAGTTTCTTTGTTCTCAGTGAAGCCACCTAGAAGTACCATTTTGAGGATATTTAAGTCCAGAGAGATGAGAACATGACACAAAGTCTATTCAATTCATTAAGTATATTTGGACTCCATACACTAACCTGATATACCTGGACTGCTTGCATTTTGGCACTGTGAAAACTCATACCAAGAAATATATACAATTTTTACATAAATAGAATATGAAATTAATATTTTTAGTTAGTTAAATAAATTGATGTCACATTATGTCATTGATGCATTTTTTATAATCAAGAAAACTGCAGCTGGGATCAGAAAGCAGAGAGACGAAGCTAAATATGCTACCTATTCCCTTACTATTTGCTCACCTGAGGCAACATAACCATACTCTGTATGTTCCAAAATACAATGATGTATCAATAGAACACCTTCAATTTCATGAACAAGAAATGAAAACTAAAGAAGATTCTTCAAAAGTACGTTGGCTCTGGTACCTAATTCCCAATTAAGGGGCCCAGAACAGATTGCTTGGCAGCTCTAGACTAGTCAGAGTTTTCCTACAACAAAAATCTCTGAACTCTGTAATGTTTTAAAGCACTAAGTTATTGATTTTGGAAAAGTAAAACAAAGCAGCAAGTATGTGAGACTGCGTCTTGACTCTGAACATTTAAAAGAAGAGAAACTGACAGATCTTAAAATAAAAACTTCTGGCAATTAATTTAAACTTTATATAATCAGACACACACAAGAAAGAAAGATTTTTGAAACTGACATCCATACAAGACCTAGTAAAGAGAAAATCAGCAATAGCAGTGAACTTACCAAACCTACTCCACACTAGGGTCTGTCAAAAGGCCTAAACTTTGCCTCCCCCCATGAGTTTTATCTGCTTAACATCCTTAATAAAAGAATTCACAAATCCTGCACAAATACTCTCACTGTACTTCCATATTGCTAGAATTATTCTCATAGATAAGAATGTCACCCTAGTCTTCAAATGGAGCAAGGAAGGCCCAGGGAACTCCCTGCCAGTCAGCCTCACCTAGAACCCCAGAAAGGTGATTAAGTGCCTCATACTGGAGGCTACCTCTATCCACATGGAGGACAAGAAACTGATCGGAGTAGTCAGCATGGATTCAGCAAAGGCAATCCAGTGCTTAAGGAACCTGAATGCCTTCTACAATGATGCAACTTCTGGATGGATGAGGGAAAAGAAGTGGATGTCATCTACCTGGACTTCAGCAAGGCTTTTGACAGTCTTCCATTACATCCTGATAGGCAAACTCCAGAAGAGTAGGCAGGATGAGTGGACAGTGAGGTGGATTAGGAATTGTCAGAATGGCAGATCCCAGACGGTTGCGACCAGAGGCTCAAGGCCTGTAACTTACAGTGCCCCCCAGGGTTCAGTGCTGGGCCCAGTATTATTTAACTTCTCCATTGGTGACTTGGATAAGATGCAGATGCCTCCTCCGCAAGTTCAGTGATGACTCAAAGCTGGAAGGAGTTGCTGATACCCCCAAGGACTGTGTAGCCCTTCAGAAGGACCTCAACAGCTTGGAGAGAACAGTCTGAAGTTCAAGGGGCCCTGCACCTGAGGAGGAATAAGCCCAGGCACCAGTACAGGTTGGGGGCTGACCTGCTGGGAAGCAGCTCTGCAGAGAAGGACCTGGGGGTCCTGGTGAACAACAAGCTGTCCAGGAGCCAGCAGTGTGCCCTGGGGGCCAATGGCATCCTGGGGTGCATTAGGAAGAGCATTGCCAGCAGGTCACTGGAGGTGATCCTGCCCCTCTGTTCAGCCCTAATGATGCCACATCTGGAGTGGTGAGTCCAGCTCGGGGATCTTCAGTACAACAGAAACATGACCCAGAGCAAACCCAGCAGAGGAGAACAAAGATGGTCAGGGGACTGGACCATCTCTCTTATACGAAAAGGCCGAGGGAATTGGGCGCGTTCATCCTGGAGAAGAGACAACTGAGAAGGGACTTCATAAATGTGTACAAGTATCTGGAGGGAAGGAAGATGGAGTCAGGCTACTCTCAGTGGTGCCCAGCAACAGGACAAGAGGCAATGGGCAGAAACTGATGCACAGGAAATTCCATCTGAACATGAAGAAGAACTTCTTTCTGTGCGAGTGACTGTGCAGTGGAACAGACTCCCCAGAGAGGCTGTGGCACAACCTCACTGGAGATATTCAAGAATGATCTGGATGTGATCCTGTGTCATCTGCTCTGGGATAACCCTACTTGAGCAAGGAGGCTGGACCAGATGATCCACTGTGGTCCATTCCAACCCTATGCATTCTGTGACTCTTTGAAAAACAGCGTAACACTCTCAATACTCTCTAGGCACTATTCCTTCCAAATATCCTAATCCCCTTTACCCTTAATGGCGAACTAGCAAACTATGTCTTGCTTCAGTTTAGAAGGACTTCTTAGAGTCCTCTAACAGATGAACATCTGTCAACAGGATGGTTTTATTCAAAAACACTCACAACCTATTAAAGGTGGTCAGTCAACAATAAATATATGTGGATTTAATTTCTTTTTTAAAACATTTAACAACTCCATCTAAAAATAATTCTATTGTAAGTTTGATGAGAAGATAAAAGAAATAGTGAGGAAGGTACCTATCACTACATTTAGAGTAGGAAATGCAATTTAAAAGTAATTAAACGAAGAAATGGAAACTTGACTGAGAATATTTCACTGCATACTCTGAAGAGCAAAAACACTTTTCTGTCTTTGGCTGGTTTGTTCAAGTGTCTGTTCTTACAGCAAACTCTGAAATGAAAAAAGTGATTGCACAAGTAAAGTTTTCAGGCACAACATACTAATTCACAGGCTCTATACTGAATTTGACTTCTAAGTATTATTTTATTTCCTGAGCATCTGTTCAAAGTAGAACTATGCCTTCATCTCAGCCTCTCTTCACCTGAAACCAGAGATGGAAAATGCCATCAAAATGATGAACTATCATCTCAAATGGAACCCCCTAGAACTGTTCAATTTCATCAGTCCCAAGATGAAAAAGAAACCAGAAATAATAAATAATAGCTTGAATGAGGGCATCTGCAAGATTGGAGCAATCAGATTCTCTCAAACAGAACATATAAATATCAGTTCTTGGTATAGCTTTTTAAAACTAGCATCCATCTCCTTGTGCTGACATAATGGATGCTAAATGCAAGGACAAGTGATGTGGTCCAACGGAAACACAAACGCTAAGAAATACAGAAACCTCAGTTCTGAGAAAATCCTGAGACAATAAGGGAAGCAAGGCAGGAGCAGGCAGACAACATACCATTGTTTTGTCTGAAGTAAGAACAATTCCATTTAAACAGTCATATTTGCAGATGCTGCCTTTAAGTTGTCACAAACCACTGAAGAATTAACCTGTAGAATAAGCACGTGTATAAAAACAGAAGCACTGGGAAAATTAATTCCACTACAGACATTCTTGATGATCCCTGGAATAAGAGAAACAGCCCCTATTTGCAAGCAGGACAGCATGTCTAGCCTACTGTAAAAGAGTTGTGAACGCTAGATGCCAACCAAAGAAGAGTCAGATATACCTGACAGGTATCCAATGGAAAGTATTCAAATAGATTCAAGACAGTATACACAGAAAAATTAAATTAGAAATCAGAAATCAAACTATCTGTTTGACAGGTAAGTATCATCTTACAGATCATATCCCCATAAAAAGGCATGGGAAAACTGACTTTTTCGAAACTGGAGTCTCTTCACAAAGTTAGGAATACCAATGCCCTAGTCTTGATTTTCAAATTCCTCTTCTTCCAGAGTCTGGTTCTTTAAAGATTTGCTTAATACCAATAGTTTCTTACAAATTTGATTTTTAACACCTTTTTAATTAGTTTACTGGACCTTCAAAGAACAAAGATTCAGGGAAAGAAATAAAATGTCTTTTCACTCAGGACAAGCCACTGTCAGGGATCTGACAGAAACTGCCACTAATTTCTCATATTGTTAGAATCCAAAAATGAAGAATCAACCATATTCTTCCCAAAAGTCTCAGAAGATTTTTCAGGCAAACCTTAATCTTATCTTACTAGTATATATATACTATGCCTTGAAGATTCAGATGCTTAAAAGAGCTTGCAGAAAAATTACATATGTGAAATGAAGAAGTCATGTAGATGCTTTCTGTGACTGGTCGAGCAATTAGTTTTTTTTTATCTCTGTCCCTTTATTTGTTTGCTGAAGCCTATGGTTCACCACACATCTAACAAATATAAAAACCAAATCAGATGCCAGCAAATCAGTGAGAAATTAGTCAAAAAAACAAAAACTTCATGAGAGATATTGAACGTGTCATTAGCACATAATCATTGCTAAGCAATACAGAGTCATTAAATACCGAGAAATCCAAATTTGTTTAGATTGTTCTAAGGAAAAGTTTCTTGGTATTTCTATCTATCAAAGTGCACATTGGCCATAGAACTTGCAACTGGATTCCAAGCTGAGTCTGAAGAGCACAACTGCAACAAATCTATTCTATTTTGCTAGTAAAGATTCAAACTTATATGCACTTCCCTTCACTGTGAGAAGCTGCATGCTGCACCAGTGAAAATGATCTATTATACATTCTGTGAGCAAAAGAAAACTGTCAGGGGTGAGTCTAACCTGTAAAGCCATTTTTAAAAATCCAAAAAGAGAAACAGGAAGGAGTTTTTTATTTCTGTCTGATGAGAAAGACACTGGTACCCGAATCATGTTAGACACTCAAACCTCTTTGAATCAAATGAAAGGTAAGAATCAGTATCCTTACTGAATCATGTGCATGAAAACTTTACATAATGCCTGTCTACAAAGAAGACACTGTAAGAAAACAACCTAGAGCAAGCTTTCAAGCCACGGATATCCAGACCATAGCCTCTCATCTGGGAGTCATACAAGAATACATTCTGGTTTAACATTGAAAGCTTCTTGTCATGTCTAAATCCACCTCAAGAATGGACCAGAAAGTGAGTTTTCCAATGGCTATAAAGTGCTTGCTTATCCAACATTGAAAACATTGGTTATTCAACAAGATTCAGTCACTTGTTACCTTCATGTGCACCCAACAGAAAATATGAAAGCAGACATCCTACTTAAGATGGCAGACACAAACTCATGGAATTTCTGAAGTTTCCTTAGACATTCAAGCTGAGTCGATTTCAGATTTAATTTAAACAACTAAGATACCTGGATGAGCTTCCATAATACCACAGACAGAATAGTGACTTTTGAGAAACAGTAAATAAACATGACTAAAAAAACATCAACATCAGCCTTAAAGCTTCTGGGCAACCATGCTATATGTTTACTCTAAAGGTTCAGTTGCTTTTTCCAGTGTTCTGTTGCAAATCAGTGTAGTTTCTAGGAGACATTTTCTGCATGTTAACAGTCTGCAATATCATTTTCCAAACTGTTCTTTATGGTTTCCACTTTTCTCAGCTCCTCACACCTGCTCCAAGTACTGCAATATTTGTGAATACTGGTGTACTCCATATTGAAAATGTAATGCAGTACCCTACCTTTGTGTGATACCATGTTTGCTGTTTGACATTTCCATTTACATAAACATATCCTTTGTCAGACAAGCAAAAAAGAAAACAATAAGGAGGGGAAAAAGGACAAAAGTACATTTGCAACATGTTTAGATACAGCAATCAAAGTAATTTTTCTCTTTTCCGCTTCTATTTAGACTACTTCTGCAAGATGTTTGTTTCATTTTACTAACAAGTTACCAGGATACTTATACTTTCCCAAAGCTGAAGTGCAACATCTATGCAAAATGCTCAGCTAAGATAAAGTTTTAAGTGAAGAAGGCACACATATACTCATATCTGGACCATCATCCACCCACTCTGTGCTTCCATATTCAAATTAATATCTTCCTACTTAAGAGCATTTCCCTATACCCACAGCTCAAAACAGGGGGTCTAAACACATCTTTGGGAGATGTGCCGACCACTTCCACCTAGTGTTAGAAAAGCTGATGCCTCTTGATCATGGTAAGGTGGAGCCATCTCCTGTCCAGAAAATAAACAATTCTTTAGTAACAATAAAGTTACTTAAATCCAAACAATTCTTAACCACTGAATTAAATGTTCTTTCAGCCTGACCAAGTGTGGCCAACCCTCACTATACACATTTCCTGTACTCGAAGCCTAGAGAAACATGTCCCAGTGGCAGAGAAGCCATGCTTGACCTGCACAACACTAGGTAAACAAGTACGCTGGCATGGGAGTTTCAAGTTAAGGCATATGCCTGACTTTATTTTAAAAACTACTAGGACTACTAAAATGATAGTTTGGTTGTCTTTGGACAAAGTCCAAGTCCATTCCAATATGCTACTGATCTGCAGTTGGAGAAGCTATAAGCTCTCCCTTTCTACAGTACCCTGAGGAGGAAAGATGTCTCCTTTCATTCTCATGTTCAGTAGCTGGTAAAGTCCTTAATGGTATATAAACTGACACTGTTACTCTATACATGCACAGACAAGACTCATGTGACTTGTGAGGGCTACATAAAACAGTATGAGACAACTTTGGTCTGATAGTGAGATAAGACTAAACAGTCTTCAAACTGGACCTGAATAATATGATGGCATAGATTATGAAGAGGAAGCTCTTATCTGAGAGAAAGTCCATTATCACAGCATCATAGAATAGTTTGTGTGGGAACGAACATTAAAGATCACCTTTCATTAGACCACCTGGTTCAAAGTCCCATCCAACCTGGCCTTGAACAGTGCAGGGATGGAGCATCTACAACTTCTATGGGAAACCTGTTCCAATGCCTTACCACTCTCACAGTAGACAGACTCTTCATAATATCTAATCTCAACCTACTCTCAGTTTAAAGCCATTCCCCTTGCCCTGTCATCACATGACTTTGTAAAAAGTCCCTCTCCTTTTGTAGGCTCCTTTTGGTACTGGAAGGCTGCTATAACGTAGAGCCCTCCCTTCTCCAGGCTGAACAACCTCAACTGTCTCAGCCTTTCTTCATAGGTGGTCCAGAGCCCTGATTCTCTTCATGCCTCTCCCTCCTCTGGACGTGCCCCAACAGGTCCATGTGCTTCTTGTGTTGGGGACTCCAGAAATGGATGCAGCACTCCAGGTGAGGTCTCACTAGAGCAGAGGGGCAGAATCACCTCCCTCAATTTGCTGGCCAGGCTGCTTTTGATGCAGGCCAGGATGCAGTTGGGTTTCTGGGCTGCAAGTAAACATTGCCTGGTAATTTTATGCTTCCACCCCAAACTTTCTCCACAGGGCTGCTCTCAATGGATTCTCTTCCCAGCCTGTATTTGTGCTCAGAATTCCCCTGACCCACGTGCAGGACCTTGCAGTTGGCCTTGTTGAACTTCCTGAGGTTCATACAGGCCCATCCCTCAAACCTGTCAGGGTTCCTCTGGATGACATCCCTTCCCCTCAAGTGTGTCAACCACACTACACAGGTTGGTCTCATTGGCAAACTTGCAGAGGGGGCACTCAATCCCACCATCCATGTNAACCTCAACTGTCTCAGCCTTTCTTCATAGGTGGTCCAGAGCCCTGATTCTCTTCATGCCTCTCCCTCCTCTGGACGTGCCCCAACAGGTCCATGTGCTTCTTGTGTTGGGGACTCCAGAAATGGATGCAGCACTCCAGGTGAGGTCTCACTAGAGCAGAGGGGCAGAATCACCTCCCTCAATTTGCTGGCCAGGCTGCTTTTGATGCAGGCCAGGATGCAGTTGGGTTTCTGGGCTGCAAGTAAACATTGCCTGGTAATTTTATGCTTCCACCCCAAACTTTCTCCACAGGGCTGCTCTCAATGGATTCTCTTCCCAGCCTGTATTTGTGCTCAGAATTCCCCTGACCCACGTGCAGGACCTTGCAGTTGGCCTTGTTGAACTTCCTGAGGTTCATACAGGCCCATCCCTCAAACCTGTCAGGGTTCCTCTGGATGACATCCCTTCCCCTCAAGTGTGTCAACCACACTACACAGGTTGGTCTCATTGGCAAACTTGCAGAGGGGGCACTCAATCCCNAGGGGGCACTCAATCCCACCATCCATGTCACCGACAAAGTTAAACAGTACTAGCCCAATACCCTGTCCCAACACTAGCCCAATAGCCCTGGTCAACAACCAGTCTTCACTCAGACATTGAGCTGTTGACCACAACCCTTTAAGGGTAACCATCCACCCAACTCCTCATCTACCAAGTGTTCCATCAAAGCCATGTCTCTCCATTTTAGAGACAAGGATGTTGTGTGGGACAGTGTCAAATGCTTTGAACAAATCATTATGTCAGCAAGCTTGTCACTGGACAAGTATGAACTCCGAAGCCACCACAGAGCTACCGTTATGAACACTGCAGTGCTTAGAATCCTCTAAGTATGCAGTACTATATATATTTTTATATAATATTTTTATATATATGTTTATATTTTTGTATACATAAATTAGGTATGTATTAGGTAATTACATACTAAGCATGTAGCACCTAATATAATCAAAATATAGACTACCACAGTACTTAGATGCCAATTGTGCATTGTGGAAACACTAGAAAGCAGAAGATTAAGTGTAGGGGTAAGAAGCGTGTAGACAACAAACAGTAGTTTAAAGTTTAACCAGCAGTACCATCAACTGACTGAAAAATGTGTTCTGTCTTGCGCTGCTTAGAGCTTTTGCAACTCTTTCTGATGAAAACTGTAACAATACAGTTCATGGTGAAATTATCCCAAGAAGGAGAAAAAAAAAAAGCAGGTTTAGGGGCTTTTAGTTTTGTTTTCAGCTCAGACCTACATTTCTTGTTTCATTGATTTAGAAACAGTAAGAAATAAACCTACAGCCCTAAAGTATTGCATGTACATACACCTCGTGCAAATATAGATATGGACCATCACCCAAGTCCTCTGCAGTCATATCCCCGTCACAGCAGCATTACCAAGCCAATACAAGAATACACACTCAGCAGGACATGAAAAGGTCAATAAAGATACAGAGGAGGGGTGAGCAAAAAAGGCAATGTGAAAGCTAAGGAGATGGTCCTCAAAGGGTAACTGAAAATCTCAGCCACATGATAATATACTCAGTTTCAGAAATCAAATGGACCAAGTTTTGGGACATTTCTTGGGCCTCAGTAGAAAATCTTAAAAACTTTGAAAGACCTTGAGCTTCACCTTGCTAAGTGTTAGTAGCCTCAAACACCTAAAACAAACAACAGAAAGTCATTACATTTGTGTGAACAAGGCAAAGAGTTTAAAATTTATGAACTAAAAATTCTGTTTCTTGTGGTAAAATCCACATTCTCATTGCAAAACCACTTTCCTACCCAGCTTTTTGGCTGGACACATCACAAGAAAAACTTTCATATAAAAATTTTTATATAAAGATTTTTATATAAAAATTGCACTGTATCTCCCAAGAATCATTATTAGGACTGGAGCTAAATGCTCAAATAAGACACTGATGTGGAAAATTGATTATAATAAAGAGTAGTATCTTGATGAGTTCAATAGAAAGAGGTCAATAATTTCTTTAGCTATTGACTCAGGTTGAAGAGGAAGAATGATATTTAAGGTTCACGTTCTGAATTTTTCTAGTACAATATGTCATCTACTTCAGAAGGACTACATGTCCATGCAATGGCATGGCACACTGGTATCACTGCAAACTAGAAAGCCTGCAGGCTAGACAGTGCACCAACAGCTGTCTTTCAACTGAAGACTTCACAAAAAACTTGCAATTATTTTTTCTCTTAATTTCTAACTTCAGAAACTAGAAAATTCCTCTTTTAGACCAGAATTAGAATATGATTGAGGGATAAAACCAAAATAATATTTGGGAAAAAAAAAAAAAGAAAAAAAGGGGGGGCAGGCAGCCTTTTTTCACATTCCTTTCTATATAATACATTATTGGATATAATTCTTCATAGGAGTGCCATCATACAAAAAGAAAACGTTCTAAATTTAACATGACCTTTCATTACCAAAAAAATAAGTATTTTCACATGGATTTCTCCCTGATGTCCAGCAGAGGGTAGTAAAAGAACAGTTTCGTGAACTCCAAAGAGTTCATTGCTTATCAAGGAGTATAACAAAAAGTTGTTGGCCTTTAAGTAGAATTAAACCACTCTTCATGTAATCACTTTAAGAAGTTTGCTGCCATTATCAAGAATTTAAGTACAGATTTGCTAACCAAATGACCATTAACATAAGGTATTCTGCACAGAAACTAAAGATGTCTCCTATATCAATTTCAATCTATAAGCTAAACATTCTATGAAGAGAGATATAAAGAAATACAGGGGTACTTCATGAAAAATGTAGACCATTCTGTCTGGTGTATATTACTTCAAGGCACCTGTATCTGAATGGAAACCCAGCTCAGATAACTGATATCAAGACCCGCTTAGTGGATGAAGGCAAGGTTGAAGGTGTTATCTACCTAACCTTTAGTAAAGCCTTTGACCCTCTTTTCCAAGCATTCTCCTGGAGAAACTTACGGTATGATGATGTGGACAGGTGCACTCTTTGCTGGGTAAAGAACTGGCTGGCTGGCCAGAGCCAGAGGGTGGTGGTGAATGGAGTTACATCCAGCAGTCAGCCAGTCACCAGTGGGTGTTTCCCAGAGCTCAATATTGGGGTCAGTCCTGCGTAACACCTTCATTAATGATCTGGATGATGGGATTGAGAGTACCCTAAGTCAGTTTGCAGATGAAAACAAGTTTGGCAGGAGTGTTGATCTGCTGGTAATTAGGAAGACTCTGCAGAGGACCTGGACAGGCTGGATCGATCGACTGAGGCCAATGGTATGAGGTTCAACACAGCCAAGTGCCAGGTCCTGCACTTGGGTCACAATAACCCCAGGCAGCACTACAGGCCTGGGGCAGAGTGGCTGGAAAGACAGCTGGCAGAAAAGAATATGGGGTTGCTGCATGACAGCAGGCAAACATGGGCTGGCAGTGTGCCCAGGTGGCCAAGAAGGACAGTTGCATGCTGGCTTTTAGCAAAAATAGTGTGGCCAGCAGAACTANAGGACATTGAGGTGCTGGAGCGAGTCCAGAGAAGGGCAATGAGGCTGGTGAAGTATCTGGAGCACAAGTCCTACGAGAAGCTGCTGAGGAAGCTGCAAGAGTCTCTCGTGCTTCCCCATGAGTGGACGCTGGAGAAAAGAAGCCTCAGGAGACTTTATTGCTCTCTATGACTACCTGANAGTCAGCCAGTCACCAGTGGGTGTTTCCCAGAGCTCAATATTGGGGTCAGTCCTGCGTAACACCTTCATTAATGATCTGGATGATGGGATTGAGAGTACCCTAAGTCAGTTTGCAGATGAAAACAAGTTTGGCAGGAGTGTTGATCTGCTGGTAATTAGGAAGACTCTGCAGAGGACCTGGACAGGCTGGATCGATCGACTGAGGCCAATGGTATGAGGTTCAACACAGCCAAGTGCCAGGGCCTGCACTTGGGTCACAATAACCCCAGGCAGCACTACAGGCCTGGGGCAGAGTGGCTGGAAAGACAGCTGGCAGAAAAGAATATGGGGTTGCTGCATGACAGCAGGCAAACATGGGCTGGCAGTGTGCCCAGGTGGCCAAGAAGGACAGTTGCATGCTGGCTTTTAGCAAAAATAGTGTGGCCAGCAGAACTAAGGGAGCGATCATGCCCCTGCAATCAGCACCGGTGAGGCTGCACCTCGAATCTTGTGTTCAGTTTTGGACCCCTCACTTCAAGAAGGACATTGAGGTGCTGGAGCGAGTCCAGAGAAGGGCAATGAGGCTGGTGAAGTATCTGGAGCACAAGTCCTACGAGAAGCTGCTGAGGAAGCTGCAAGAGTCTCTCGTGCTTCCCCATGAGTGGACGCTGGAGCAAAGAANGGACGCTGGAGAAAAGAAGCCTCAGGAGACTTTATTGCTCTCTATGACTACCTGAAATCAGGGTGTAGTGATGTGGGGGTTGATCTCTTCTCCCAAGTAGCAACTGACAGGATGAAAGGAGGACGTGGCTTGAAGCTGTGCCAGGGGAAGTTTAGATTAGATGCTAAGAAAAAATTCTTCACAGAAAGGGTTGTAAAGCATTGGACCAGGCTGCCTAGAGAACTGATCAAGTTACTATCTACAAAAATATTATTGTAGGCCCTTTCAGACAGTTACACACATCCAATTTCCTTTTGAGATGGTAAAGTGAGATGCAACCTGGCAAAAGCATATCTATTGAAGTATAACCTAGTCTTTTTTACTTCATTCAGAGATTTGTGATAAATCAGTTAAATTTTCAAATGTAAGAGGTTTCATCACATACTTTTCCTTAATCACTGCTTAAATGGCTACATTTACAATAAGTATTACAGGACTAATTTTTCTGTAGACTGAATATGTTGTTTTCTCAAGACATTGTTAAGAGATTCAGAAAGTTAAAATAATTTAATAAAGAAGCAAAGAAAATATTTTATCCAATTGTGGTTAATAGATAATATTCTCTGATAAGACTATCTTTAGGGTGCAGCAGTTGTACATTTTCAAGAAACTGAGTCCTTTCTTTTCAAATTTACTGGTGGTGGGTACATCCAATCAAAATATTTAGAAAGATAATAATTTGCTGCCTTGCTCCTCCTCCTTTCAGCTCACAATTCCTATGTTAGTATATTAAAAGCCACAGAGTCACAGTAAGAGTCCTTATTTGAGTATTTGGAAGCAAACTCTTTGTTTTTTTAAAAGGGTTATGGGAACTCCCCAGTACACAGCACTTTCCAGCTGAAGGCAATTCCACCAAGGCCAATATGAGCAGCTCACAATAAATGACAATAGATTTCCAGTAGAACTCTATAAGGGCATAAAGGTCTACCTTGTTGGTCAATAAGTCAGTGGTTTTAGCTGATGAGCTTTGATCTTCCCTGTAGGAATTTTCTTTTGCACTTCATCTTTAATGCAGGACTCTACCTACCTAGAAACCAATGCTTTATACACTTCTTTTGCCTTTAAGTGAAAAACAACAGAAAACAACACAGCTGAAAACTATGTCACTTGTTCCTTTAAGGGCTCCCAATATTCTGCAAGGGACAGTCCTTTAAAAGTCATTACAGAAAATTTTTAATTATGACTTTAGTAGAAAATGTACATCAAGATCGAGAATCACCCAGTCACTACGCTTTTCTGCAAATGTTCTATCAAGAAAGTCTTGGTCTAGACTGTAAATACAGATAACGTGAGTCCTACAAAGCCTATGAGTGTACAAACAAAATGTTGAAAACTAGGAGAGAACTAGTGGTTTAGTATAAGGAGCACATTCACAAAATACTGCTCTCAAAGACCTGAGGCTTCTCAGCAACAGGTTTCACTCAACAGACAGGAAAACTAAAAGTATCTATAGCAGTTAACTCTAGAAAGAAAGAGGCTGCTGTAACACCACTGTGATCTTCCAGTATGCTATTTCCTCACTTAGCACAACATCTGCTTATTTTCTCAGCTCCAGCAGACTCTGCACTGCAAATCCAATAAACCAAAAAGATAAGAAGATAAATTAAGAGGTTAAGGGAAATGTACAGACTTCCTCTAGTAAAGTTAGCTTTGTTTTCATGCTTACATAAACCTTTTCCCATCTGCTGTTCAAACACCAGTCTCGTCAGGCTCACAGTGTAAGTGGCATTCACCTGTTCAGATTTTTTTGCAAAACAGGTGTTCAACATTCTGTTCATCAAGCAGACAGTATTCACAGCCTAACTGAAAGATTCTATCCATCAAAAATTAAATTGGTCAGTGTCAGTGCTTGTTGAGACTAAAAGCAATAGTCAAAAAATCTTACTTCGAGTTCCTTTTTAAGTTGTTTCTCTCGTTCAGTGCTGCATTTAAGTTCATTGGCCTGGCATCTCAGCACCTCACTACAGCCACTGTGTTCCACCTCCACATCTCTCAGTTTCTTGCGTATATTTTGCAGTTCATTATTCAGCTCCTAGAAAAAATATAAAGCATTAAGAGATACCTCTTCTAACATAAAATATTATAGTAGAGGGGTCAAAAGAGGAAACTGCATCAGAACAGGTTATTAAAACCAAATACACCAGCACATGCTAGCAGAACCACTTATCCTACAGAAGACATGCTCTTCCTTCACCACAGAAAACACGTGTTGGCTCAAAACTCACTATGAACATGATCTTCTACGGTAATACTAAAATCAGAGCCAATTCTCCACAGGAAATCTTTCTGTAAAAGAGTACAAGGCTGCTCTTCCACTCTCTTCTCTCTCCCAGCTCAATGGCAATGATGGAGAGGGAAACAGTTAAATGCATTTGATGAAATCATAGATAGGGACAGAAGTTCTATTTTGTTCTTACTTTAACTGTTAGAATTTCATACCAAATCAGACATTTATTGAAAGCTACTCCCATAAACTAAATATTCTGAATTTCTGCTATACTGTGAAGGACCTTTCTGTCAGGAAACTGGATTACTTAAAAAATTAGACACATGAACTATGAAGTTCTCAGAAGAATAAAATAATTAAGCTGTTTCTCACCACAATTTCTGTTTTTGGAAGTTGAACCAAGCTATAGGTTGATGTAATTACTAACACTATTGGACTCAGCAGCTCTATGGAGTCACTGCTACAAAATCCTCATTCACGCCACACCAGATGCGGAGAAAGCAGCCAAATAATGAACCCCCAGTAGTCTAATGCATATTTAAGCTGGAGATTCCAGAAGGCTCAAAAAGAATAGCTTTGTTCCAGGGAATAGGTGCAAGCTTTTCCATAACTAGCATTAGAAACAATCTATAAATCCAGTGACTTAGCTGGAGGACCTTAGGAGAGCCAATTTGTAAAAATTACTTTCTGTGCAAAATACAGAAAGATTACAATAAGTCCCCCTGTTCATTTACTCCTACCATTTATCATGGCAAGAGGCACTTTGTAAAAATAAACCATTTGGTCTGTAAATTCTGCTATTACTCTTACATCACATAATCTTGCTCCTGGAAATTACTAATCATAAGGCATGTGCAGAGCAGGAAGGAGAAGGAGAAGAAAATGAATTATGCATAACGAACAATTTTTTGGAAGATTGAAGTTTGACAGAACCATATATACAAGAAGATCAAAGAAATATGAGTCTTTTCCAAAGTCTGGAAAACAAATTTTAGAAGTTCTTCCAGACTGAAGGTTGAAAATTTTGGCCACTCAAACACAACAATAAAGGAATCACAACTCTCTTATTAACATAGCACTGTTACCAACTAGTAACTGAAGAAATTAAGTTTGTTTTCTCTCTTTTTTCAAGCACAGACACTATGGCACGATTTTTTTTGTCATTCTCTGAAAAGGTAACGAGGAGCATGAACATGAAACACATGAATTAAAAAACAGGAACCTCAGTAAATCAAAATATTGCAAAAACAGTCTGTCTGGATATGGATTAAATTTAAGTTAATCTTCTAACTTGGCCTTCAAGACAATGAAGAGGTTTCCTTCCATCATCATGGTTAAAAAAAACTGTTTTAACTGAAATATACAACTACTCCCACTTTCTCCACATTGGAAAGATAGAGAAATATTAATCTCTTTGAGTTTGTCTTCCATATGTTAACAAAAGTGAGCTGAGAAAAGTGCACATGGAATAAGCAATACACAGTTTGATGGAGAATACTGCATCAAGACTTAAAAATATTTTATACTGGAAATGTAGTTAACACTAGCAGCCAAAAACTGACACAAGTAATACATCAAGCTTTTTAAACAAGTCAACATGGCTTGTAGAATTTCAGAATCATAAAGTCTCTGAACTTTCCAGACGTGGTATGACTGTGTCAGACTATTCCAGCAGTCACTTGCACTTAGAAGATTCAAAGAGAAACATATTTCACCATGCAAAAAAAGCCCCTTTATATATACATGTATACCTGCACGTCACAAACACACTTTTTATACATATCTGCTTATGAAAAACATAGCTGTTCATTTGCCTTTTTTTTAAGTGTGTATAAACAACACAATTTCACAAATAGACTAAGGAAAAACTGAAGGCTTCTGTGAAGGAATATTATATTCTGACTAACCACAAGATGATGCTATTGCACTTACTATTGAACCCCAACAACTTTTATCATGTACTGGACAGCATGCTAAGTACACTCAAGAGAGCACAATACAAATCTGTAAGAAAGCAGGGGGGACCACTTTTCCTCGATATCACAGACACACATTTCCATGTCTGCCTCAGAATTTTCATAGCCAAGCTCAGACTTGCAGTTCATGAACTGCAGCTTTGCCAACAAGGATTTGTCATACATGCTTAGAATCTCACATCTATGCACATATTAAGACCACAACTAAATCTACTTTTATCTAGCTTTAATTTCATAACTTAGAGTAACTATAAATTATTTTAAACAGGACTGGAATACACAACACCAAGGACTAGAACACATTTGAAGTCACAGTTTATAAACCTGGATCCATCTGCCATTCATCTGCCCACCTATATCAATTAAGCTTTCAAACAACAACTAAGGGAGACAGGTCCAAATGTAACTTTTATGTAGATTTTTTATTTCCTGAAATTTTATAACTATATGTAACTATAACTACGGTGATGGGCAGGGGAACAGTACAACAGAAACAAAGTGGGAAGACTGAACTATTTTCTATATAGTCTACATACTTCAGAAATATTCTGCAGTATTTAACTATTTGGGGGATTTTTTGCCTAGACCAGAAACACTTCAATCCACTACATGCTTCACACCAAAAAAGTTTCAGCCATCACCCACGCAGCTTTCCAACTATTAATACACCATACCAGCAAAATCCTTTCTACTTCGTTTCTCTCCTTAAGAAGGGATACATATTCATTGTTGTAAATTCTGCTGATATCATCCTTTGCCCTTGCAAGTCTTTGTTGTTCTTCTTCCCACTTCTGATGAGCATTATGAAACATTTTCTCAGTCTCTGTCACTTTCTGCTGAAGGTTGTCATTGAGTACTATTATTTACAGAAAAAGAGACAGAAAAAACATAAGTAGCACTGCAAAGCATGTCCAGAAAAAAATGTATAATGATTGTCAGTTCTTCTGTGTATTGTGATATCCTGTGGAACACTAGAACATTGACACTTCCAGCACTACTAAGAAACTATGAAATTTTGTGTTCCTATAGCACCTTCCACACAATGATATAGGAATATTTTAGAAAATTTTACAAATGAAAACTCTTCTCCTCTTCAAAAGAATAAAAACCTGAAATATATCTTTCAAGTGACACCTCAATAGCATGGAGGAACCAATTTTCAGATTTTTACATTTGGACAGCTTATTTTCAAATGTCACTTTTGATATGGATATTAGTCTATATCAATTAATTTTGAGCTCAGTTTAAGTGACAATAAAGATAGGCGTCTATTCCATGAAAGGGATGTAGGTAAACCTAAGACAGGTTAGGCTAACAAGCAAAGGCTTAGCTTTTCCAAATAAACTTACTGCTCCTCAAAAGATTTAAGTCTTTAGTCCAGCAAGTGACCTGAGATAGCAGAACATTGTATATATACTCTACTGTGAAAGCTTAAATGTCCTGGGAAGCTTCATTACCTGTAGGACTTTTTATAGGAGCTTTGCTTAATTTTACTAACTGGCTTGCAGAGGAAAATGCTTTGTATTGGCTTTTCACTTTACAGAATACAACTAGCTACACTGGTAATTAAATGATCACCACTTTCTAAGAGATTCTCATTTCAAAGTCATCCCAGCTTTCTGAAATTTTTTCCTAGTCAGAGAAGGACGAAATGAGCAGAAGAGGCACATTAAGATGACACGGAGTGGACACAACAATGGGAAAAGATTGTCAGATTCAATGAGAATGCCAGAAAAACAATGTGGAGAAAATATGAAGGGGACAAGGCAAAAATGAGGCATTTTCTCTAAAGAGCTATGTTGGGGTCACAGCCAAGCACCACATGAGGTGAGAAAGACTCCAAGTGACCAGGGACAAGAAGTAAATTACAGATTGCTAAAGAACTAAGCAGCAACCCAATGATGATTTGGGTATTTTGGCACTTGCCACAGAAACAAAAAGTTAAGAAATTTTGACCAATGGAATTAAATGTCAGTTAACAGACTACTAATTATTGGCCATGATATTGACTGAAACTAACATGCGCACATACACACACATTTAAGAAAACATCCTTTGTCTCTGCAAAACCTCTCCTACCCTCTATGTTCTCCATTCCCCTCACGGAATATTACCCCAGTCCCTTCAGGAAAGTGACAAGCAGCACTGCAGACTGAGGTCACTGTGTTGTGGTTCCTCCATCATCAGTCCCTTTTGAGTCCTGCCTCTCCATGGTGGCATGGCACTACTCACTTCTAAAATGGTAAAGAAAGCTAGCAGTAAACTGAGCAGGCACAGAAAGAAACAACTCTTCTCTAGGTGAGAAACTAGCAGTTCAAGTCTTCAGCTTGCAATCACAGAGAAATTCCAAGGGGGGAAAAAAAAGTGCCTTCTTCCAGTTTGCAATGCATTAGATTTTTTATTTATAATGTGTTCCACCAAGGGAGTGAAAGTTTAGCTTTCCAATTATTTTTAAAACATTGGTTTTTAGTACTTGCATGATTCAGAGTCTGCTTCCATTCCTGGAAGGTTAAAATCTTCAAGAGTAGTGCTCTTGAAACTACTACTACAGTAGTCCTCATCAAAGTTTCACAAACTCACAAGTATAGCTCTTGTATTAGATTAGAAAGATATTATACTAGTTTAGATAACTAAAAATGCACCTCACTTACTTGTAAGAATGAAAAATCTCTCTCTGTTTGAGTAGTATTAAGGAAATCTGAATATGAAAGCTATAGAAAAAAAAGACTAGGTAAAAATGTTCCTTTCCACATACTACTGTCACAACATGCATTACCTATAAAAAGAGAAACAAAGATGACAAGAAGAAAATAAAAACCAGGCATGAACAATGAAAAGTCTGAAACATTTGAGAAGATGAAGGAAAATAGCAGTATGAGAACTTCTGGAAGAAAAGTTGCTGCAAATATGCAAACAAATGAAGAGGAATGGATTCTTTTTTCTTTTTCTTTTGCCCCCTGAAATGGAAAAGGAAGGACTACTGAACATAGAGATGACAATGAGAGACAATGTGGAGACAGCCACAGCCACCATGATTACAACTCTGTACATAGACAGACTGAAGGAAAGAATAACAGAAGGTAAGGAGCAAGAGGAAAAAAAGGGTTGACAAGTTTAGCTGGTTAGTTTTAATTCACATATGAGACAGTAGGAGTTTTATAAACTTTTATGAGTTTTCAAAAGCAGATGGATAAAAGATAGGAAAGAGAGATTTGAGAGAAACAGTGGTATTTAGAAAATTTAATGAAGTGTCTGATTCTTGCTTATCTTACTGACTTGGAACTGACTTAGTCTTTATCCCATCTTTGCTTCTTTGAAACTTACCTTGCAGTTCCACAACTTTGTTTTTTGCATCACTTAACTCTTCTTCTGCAGTGCATGTTTTCAGACGGGCATCCTTTCTGGCAACTGCCAATTCATACTCCAGACCTTGTCGAATGGCCTCTCCTCTCTCAAATTCTGACCGTAATTTGATTATCTGGCTTTCATAATTGGACACCTAGAAAATAAAGTTGTTTCAGAAAACTGCTAACAATGTTCCTTTGAAAAAGTGTGACATGCTACAGAAAAAACCTAAGGAATATTTTTAAAAGATATTTTGAATCGCATTCACAACCACCATTGTGGTCCACTTGAATTTAAAATATAGTCTTGCAATTGCACATTTATGCACATTTTGATACATCTACTGGCTTTTATGCAAAATGATTCTACTCATAGATTAATTTCATGAACCTTAAACACAACCCCGTTTTTCCAAAAATACACTACCTAAAGAAAATTAACATTTTAATACTGTTATCTTCCTGCAGCTCAGAGGAAAAAATGCAACAACAGAAACATTATGTTCCACAGACAATTTTCTGGTAACTTTAACATTCAGTAAAACAGTCATGTTGGCATACTAGACTATCAGACATCTGATAACTCACAAGTATACGTACAAGCATAGCATTCAGACTAATAAAGATCAGTAGTCAAAACAGAATGCTATCAATGTTAACACAACAAACTAAGGATGGAAAATGTTTCAAAAAGGGATCTTATACAGACTAAGAAAAACAGTGTAATCTTTACTGCCAACAACTGGATACAGAAAATCAAATCCAAGCCATTATATCACAGGAAAGTGAAAAGGAAAATACGCATACCTTCAGAACATCTAAAAAGTAGCAACATCCTTGTTAATGAGAACTTCATTCATGGGACACAATTTACCCACATGACAAAGGTTTGCCTTGATGCTATTGTAGCAAACCAGTATCAAAATGAAGTAAAAGAAAATACTTCATTAATCTTTTCTTTAGTTTGTGCATCAGCTTTCACATTAGGAAACACAGGAAAAGGTGAGCACTGAGTGTGGTGCTAGTAACTGGTTTCCGTTTATTGGTACTGGGGGTACACTGCCCACACTTGCTAATGCCCATCTGGCAGTTGAGAATCTGGTTCAAACTGTGCTGCTGAATAAGTACTATTACTACTATAGGTAACAAACCTGCTCTTGACAGTCTGCTAGGTGCAGTTGATGTGTGTGCTCATTCATCTGTTTTTGGCTAAATCCAGCCGATAAACCAAGTTTGCTGCTCCATATCCATTTATTATCTGGATATGTATCCAAATTAAGAGATGCCTGCTCCTCCCACAATTACTTGCTCTTGTGCTTCAGTTAAGTCTTTATTTTCCCATTGTCCCATCAACTGTGGGGTCATTCTACAAACTGGATCCCTGGAATCGTCTGAATGAAAACTAACACACAAATAAACAACAAGCCTCTTACACTAAGCTGAGAGTGCACAGAATTCTTCTGGGTCATTTTGCTATTGTGAAGTGCTCGAGTTACCTACATCCACCTTTAACTAATAACTGTGATAGCAGAGGTGATACCAGTTCTAGCAATTCCTATGAGCAGGTATGAGGTCTGTACAGTGACACCTTCTTTGTTACTTTTCAGCCAGTGACTATGCTTTTGATCTACCACATGACAGTATTGTTCTAATGAAAGAAGATTACATTTTTAAAAAGAGCAAAATAAAGCAAACAAAAAAAAGGGTCCTTACCTCTTGATTATGCTGAATAGTTAAGTCTAAATTTTCTTTTTTCGCTTGAAGAAATTTCCATCTCAGATCCAAAACAACATCCAATTCTGAGTCATTGCTATTCTGGAGCAACTCCTGCTCCACATGATGCAATCTGTAAAATAAGAATGTTTCCAAAAAAACTGAGTATTCCTTTTAAGTTTTAATGCTCCCCTTATTTTACTTATTAGCTTGTGAGTCAAACTTCTAAACACTCACTTAAGTAAAATTATGCCATGCAGTTGCCATCATATTATTTGTCTTTGAAAAAACGGTTACATATATTGCTTATTGTGTAAGGTATTATGGATGTAGCAGCAGAAGCTTAAAACAGATATGCACGTTGGATTTCCCAAAGTTAATTTAAGGGGGTTTTAACTATTTTTCATTATTTTTATTATTAATTCAATAAAATTCCAGAACAATAAAAAAGTATCTTTCCAATCACATACATTAAAACGACTAGCAAGTTTTTGCTTCTATAGTAAGGTTCATTTTTTTAAACAGATTACCATTTCAAAAACATCTTTGTCATGAAACAAATGTATACATGTGGAGCAAACCACACTCTTCCACATTTTGCTTTCAAAGATACGTAGTTTTAAACTACAGAGAAGCAGCCGATCATAAACAAAATACAAATTAAAGGTCTAGTCCTCCAAAATACCTTCTATCTTCATTTCCACTATGACTTGAAAAAAAATCTGCTTGGCAGGTAGCAGGATCCACCTTTGAGTACCACAAGCAATATCAAAATAATCAAACGAAGCTTTTATGTAGAGTGAAAAATTAGCATAAAAATACATATGTAATTAACTAGTTTAATAATCTTACAAGCAATTATTAGAACTTTAAACTGGACAATTTTTAAATTAATTCATGAGTTGAAAATCAGTGTTCACATTTTTTGATATAAGTTAGTTTTCATATTATGTTAACTATGTGAGACTGGCTGCAATAATAAGTTGCTCCACACAAAAGTGCAAGTTACCAGCACCAGTCACTAAAGATGAAATACACTGTAAAGAGAAACATGATTAAGTTAACCACAAAGATGGCATCATTTAATGCAGAACTGAAAACATTAAAAAAGCTTACCCTAGTCTACATGAAGTCTTAAGTATTAATTACAGAAATGACAATATAATTAAATTCCAGTATATTGAGATTTAATTATTCTTATTTTTTCTAAATAAAAGAATTATCACTTTACCCCTAGATTTGTGCACAGGCACCACTCACATTTTTCATGACTAAGAACTTTATCCAGTGATATAAGACTTCTTACATAAGTTAACTAGCAAAAAGGACATAAATTCCATCAAAAAAGGGAACAGTATTTTGGATTAAATGTTGCTTTTAAAGACATTACTAACAATAAATGATGAAATTTCAATTTTTAGCTGCAGCCTATAAGTATTTTATAATTTAATAAATACTCTTTAATGCCCATTTAAAAACAAGATGGACTTCATCCGTGAGATTAGAGTAACTGTATTTCATCACTAGCTGTTCTACAGGGTGACATGTACTTTAAGCGTTTTACAGTTTTAATAAATGTAGGAGATGAGAATCATTAGACCCCACATCTACTGCAAGAAAACGACAGGCACGTTATTAGCTTTCACTATTTACTATGAGAGCCATACACAGAGAAGCCAATGTAAAATATCAGCAACAAGTTAAGTAAAATCCCATATTGTTATTTTAAGCAACCCCTAGCTGCTGCAATAAGAAGACACTAGGGTAAGTCATGCAGGAAATAAGAAGAATCTGAAGAGTCAGAGCACCTGTAAACTGTACAAAAGGTTGTTTGTAGACATCATATAGTAGGCTTGGTAGACCTTTATTTTTCCCATGTCTGGTGGAAACAGATGAAAGAAAGTCAAGTCATCTTATTCAAAGATGATACAGAAGTATCAATCTCAACTAAAGTGGCCACTCCGGTGGCCCCAAAGTTAGCAAAGCACTGGTTAGAGGGGAAAACAGGATCCAGATCAAAAACTGTGGCTGACTCAGGAAAAGAACAAGGGTTAAGAAAAGGGTAACCATTTTAGTAGTTTGTGAGCAACAGGGAGGTCATTTTGCTTACGTAAACCTGATGGTATTTAATATTCTTGCATGGAGAGCACATGGAATGAAAGCAAGGGAATGACCGCTTTTTGTAAAGTAATTAAAAAACCCACTTTCAAATGTTTAAATAAATTACCTTGTTCTGTATGGTAATCAGTCTTAAAGAAAACTGTTCCTTTCAATTCTTTTATTAATTAACGAGGAAGTAAAAAAAAAAAAAAGAAAAAGAGTACAGTGCACAAACAGCTCTCATAGCTAGGATAAACAGAACGAATTAAAGCTTACTTTAATTGTGCCAAAGATCAACCATATATAAAATATATGAGCCATATGCAAGGCTTATAACTAACCCCTAAAACCACAACTATTGCAGAAAATCCTTCTGTAACTCCAGGTTAGTGTTCCTAACTGGAAACAGAAACTACCGTGACACCTATGGCAGCGTGAGAATTCTTGCACATCAGATGGCCAGCATGCATGCCTGCAATGACGAAGTGACTACATCAATGGACAATGACAGGGCTACAGATGTCACTTATTTGGACTTCTGTAAAGCCTTTGACATGGTCCCCTAGAACATCCTTAGCTCTGAATTGGAGAAAGATGGATTTGATGAGTGGACTGGTAGATGGATAAGAAAGTAGTTATACTGTAGCATCCAGCGGATAGTGATTAATAGCTCATAGTCCCAAGGGATATCAGTGACAAGTGGTGACCCTCAGTGGTCCATATGGGGACCAGTGTTAACCAGTATCTTCATTAACACCATAAATGAATGGACAGACTCCCCCCTCAGCAGATTTGCAGCTGACAACACAATGAGTGGTACAGTTCACACACCTGAAGGTCAGGACCTGGACAAGCCCAAGAAGTGGGCCAATGGGAATCTCATAAGGTTTAACAAGATCAAGTGCAAGGCGCTGCACCTCAGTCGGGGTAATCCCCAGTATTAACACAGGCTGGGGGATGAACAGACCAAGAGCAGCTCTTTCAGGAAGGACTTGGAAGTGCTCGTGGATAAGAAGTTGGACATGACCTGTCAATGTCATGCAGCCCAGAAAGTCAATTGTATCCTGGGCTGCACCAAAAGCAGTGTAGCCAGCAGGCTGAGGGAGGTGATTCTGCCCCTCTGCTCTGCTCTGGTGAGACCCCACCTGGAGTGCTGCATCCAGCTTTGGGGTCCCCAACATAACAAGCACATGGACCTGTTGGCACGACTCCACAGAAAAGCCACCAAGCTGATTAGAGGGATGGAGTACCTCTCCTACAAGGAAAATCTTCAAGAATTGGGACTGCTCAGCCTAGAAAGGAGAAGGCTTTAGGGCAACCTAATTGTGGCCTTCCCGTGCTTGAAGGGACCCTAAAAGAAAGATGGAGATATTTTACAATAATATGTAGTGACAGGATGAGAAGGAATGGCTTCAAACCAAAAGAGANACAATGAGTGGTACAGTTCACACACCTGAAGGTCAGGACCTGGACAAGCCCAAGAAGTGGGCCAATGGGAATCTCATAAGGTTTAACAAGATCAAGTGCAAGGCGCTGCACCTCAGTCGGGGTAATCCCCAGTATTAACACAGGCTGGGGGATGAACAGACCAAGAGCAGCTCTTTCAGGAAGGACTTGGAAGTGCTCGTGGATAAGAAGTTGGACATGACCTGTCAATGTCATGCAGCCCAGAAAGTCAATTGTATCCTGGGCTGCACCAAAAGCAGTGTAGCCAGCAGGCTGAGGGAGGTGATTCTGCCCCTCTGCTCTGCTCTGGTGAGACCCCACCTGGAGTGCTGCATCCAGCTTTGGGGTCCCCAACATAACAAGCACATGGACCTGTTGGCACGACTCCACAGAAAAGCCACCAAGCTGATTAGAGGGATGGAGTACCTCTCCTACAAGGAAAATCTTCAAGAATTGGGACTGCTCAGCCTAGAAAGGAGAAGGCTTTAGGGCAACCTAATTGTGGCCTTCCCGTGCTTGAAGGGACCCTAAAAGAAAGATGGAGATATTTTACAATAATATGTAGTGACAGGATGAGAAGGAATGGCTTCAAACCAAAAGAGAGTAATCTTAGATTAGATATTAGAAAAAAATCCTTTACTGTGAGGGTGGCAAGGCACAGGAATAGGTTGCCCAGAGAAGCTGTGGGTGTCCTGTCCTTGGCAGTGTTCAAGGCCAAGTTGAATTGGGCTCTAAGCAACCTGGTCTAGTGGAAGGGGCACTATCCACAGCAGGTGGATTGGAACTAGATTATCTTTGAGGTCCATTTCAATCCAGGCCATCCTATGATTTTATGGTCTAATGACTATATTGGCATGGCATAGCTTGTATGTATAACATCATATCTGTTTCTTCTTCAGTCTGAATTATGTACTTTCAAGGATCTAGAAAATAAACCACAAAAACAGGAACTGTACTACTAGACTTAAAAATACAGTGGAGCTCACCTTTTAGCTTCTGTGACAGAACAGTTGACTGGAGAGGATGAACTCATGATGTCCAATAGGTAGCTTTTCAAGCCTATAAACTCTGGAAAATTAATCCTTGACTTTTACTTGACAAGCTTCAAAGATTATTCTTCCTTACCATAAAAGCATTAAAATCTATAACAGAGACATGCTTTAGTTTATTTACCAATGTAATAAAAGACTTTTTTGTTAATACTCATGAAAAGTTATGAAACAGTGTTACTGCATCATGTGAACAATTACCACCAACTGTTCAGTTTTAGTCAACGAGAATTGTACTTCTAAGTTTAAATACTGTAGATTAATGTATACATATAGTAATATAGTTGAATATCCACTGCCAACATCTTCAGAATGTCAATAAACAATACTGTTTGCATACATTGATCCTCTAAGTTCTCTGTTCTCCTAAGAAGATTACAAACTCTATTTCTCTTCAAAATAATTCTATGGGAGATAAATGCATACACCACAATTACATGTACTAGGTTTGCTGTCTGATATCACCTTTCAATATAGTAAGTCTCCCAAGTAAGTCTTTATTGTAATACATATCTCAGCAATATTTAGGAGTATACAGGAAGAACACGAAATTGAACTAAAACTCCATTCATCTTTAGAAAAAAATCACTAATTCAGTGTTATTAATCTTTTTTAAAAATCAATATAGATAACATTTACAACACAAACCTTAAAAAAATCCACTATTTATTTCAAGTTGAACGGCAAACTCAATTAATTCCTTCCACTAATTAAAGCAAGGTAACATGAAAAATAAGATGTATTCAACACTTGAGATTAATAAGCCATTAAGGTTTGCTTTTGAACGCCACAGTAGATGACCATTCATACTAAAGTCCAAAACAAGAAACTAGCCTGTACTCCATCTCTGGCTTGCAGTCACATTTTCATAAAATCAGAGAATATGCTGAGTTGGAAGGGACCCACCAGGACTATCCATCCAACTCTTGGCCATGCAGAGGACCAAGGCCAAGAGTCACACCACGTGCTTGAGAGTATTGTCCAAACACTTCTTGAACTCTGTCAGGCTTGGTGCTGTGACCACTTCCCTGGGGAGCCTGTGCCAGGGAACAACCACCCTCTGGGTAAAAAACCTTTTCCTGGTATCTACCCTAAACCTCTTCTGAGTCAGCTTTATGCCATTTCCTCAAGTCCTGTCACTAGTCAGGAGAATGAAGAGATCTGTACCTGTCCCTCTTTTCCCCTTATGAAAAAGCTGTAGATTGCAATGAAGTCTCTCAATCTCCTCTTCTCCAGGCTGAACAGATCAAGGGACCTCAGCAGCTCCTCATACCGATTCCCCTCCAGACACTTCACCATCCTTGTGCCCTCCTTTGGATGCTCCCTAACAGCTTGATATCTTTTTTATACCGTGGTGCCTACCAGGAGCATATGCTATACTAAATATAACCTGATTTTGTTCATTCCAGTCACTAACAACCTGCACTGGAAATATAAAGAGGAAAAAAAAGTATTTCTGTTTCAATCTCTAATTTTAACAGAAAATAAAGCAAAAATAAACATTATTTCTAAAAACCCTGAGTTTGTGGGTTTGGGTTTTTATTTTTGTTGTTTTGCTGTGTCCTTACAGAAATGCAGTATATTTATAAAGAATAGCTAGACTTATCATTTGTGATTTTTAACATCTACTGATCAGAATTGACCTTGCTACATGTGTTCATAAGACCCCAAACATATAATTACCATAAAACAGGCACTCACACTCGCAGAGAAAACAACATAGATTTCTTTTCAGCTCAAACAAGAAAATACTTGGATGACTTCATTTTTAAAGTACAAACTGTGGTAGGTACATGTTAAGGCCCATTAAATTATTGGTAACTTGGTAACTTGCACACTAAAAACCCTAACTTTATATAAGAGAAGAAAATCTTGGCAGAGTATTCGTAGTACTCTACTCAATAAAGATCAACTGCTTGCATATAAAAAATGTGGTACCACAGTATGGCAATCTATAACCCTACCAAATGTACCAAACTTTCACATTAAGATACAGCTCTGAACACTATGAAACTAGTTTTTCATCCCAACCTTTTGTTATGCTTCATTGCACCTTAAAGTAAAATCTGACAATGAATGGTAGAAAAAAAATATTTTTTTAAAAAAGTACCACTAAAATTTTCTCAGAAATCTGGTTTTTTTCACCTCCAGAATAGAATTCACTATCTCTGCCTAAAAAATAACTGCAGTGAAAAAAAAAAATCTGTCTCAAAACATTGTCAAAATGTCCTCTGTCATGTCCACATCATTCTAAAGCCTTAAAACTTCCTGAAATTACTCTGAAGTCACATGGGGGAAAATACCTAAAGACTGTTCTTTGGGAATGTTAATGATTTTGAATATGTACATTCCTCTGATAAGATAGCACACAAATGGATACACTCTAAAAACATGCTAATTCAATTACGAAGAAACACATCCAGGTGCCCAAGAGTGACTCCTAAGGTAAGAGCTCCACAACTAAACGAAACAGTATCAGCAGTTTTCACTTGAGGAGATACATGTGAGGGGTGTCATGTTGTTCTCACAAACTTCTGAATGCGAGGTGCCTATGCCCAGGGCAGGGGGGAGGAACTGGGTCATCTCTGATCGTTCCCAAACCAAACCCCTCGGTGACTGAGACCTCTCGAACTAAAGCTAACCAGATGTGCTAATTTAAAACACACAAAGCCAGGCGTAACTAACACATCTGAGCTATAAAAACTTACCAGCATTTACTTCGGCTGAACGAACCATTAGGTTTTCGTTGACGCAGGCCGAAAACTTTTAAGCAAGCTAAAATCCAGGGCGGCAGCAGCAGCAGCAGCAACAGCGCCCCGGGGCCGAAGCGGTCTGCGGATCCCGCCGGGAAGGACGCAGGACGCGCGGGCGCCTTCCTTCCCAACGGCGACTTCCGGCTGCGGCGGAACAGCAGCACCGGGAGCGGGGCCCGCAGCACCGGGAGCGGGGCCCCCATCACCGGGAGCGGGGCCCCCANTTCACTATCTCTGCCTAAAAAATAACTGCAGTGAAAAAAAAAAATCTGTCTCAAAACATTGTCAAAATGTCCTCTGTCATGTCCACATCATTCTAAAGCCTTAAAACTTCCTGAAATTACTCTGAAGTCACATGGGGGAAAATACCTAAAGACTGTTCTTTGGGAATGTTAATGATTTTGAATATGTACATTCCTCTGATAAGATAGCACACAAATGGATACACTCTAAAAACATGCTAATTCAATTACGAAGAAACACATCCAGGTGCCCAAGAGTGACTCCTAAGGTAAGAGCTCCACAACTAAACGAAACAGTATCAGCAGTTTTCACTTGAGGAGATACATGTGAGGGGTGTCATGTTGTTCTCACAAACTTCTGAATGCGAGGTGCCTATGCCCAGGGCAGGGGGGAGGAACTGGGTCATCTCTGATCGTTCCCAAACCAAACCCCTCGGTGACTGAGACCTCTCGAACTAAAGCTAACCAGATGTGCTAATTTAAAACACACAAAGCCAGGCGTAACTAACACATCTGAGCTATAAAAACTTACCAGCATTTACTTCGGCTGAACGAACCATTAGGTTTTCGTTGACGCAGGCCGAAAACTTTTAAGCAAGCTAAAATCCAGGGCGGCAGCAGCAGCAGCAGCAACAGCGCCCCGGGGCCGAAGCGGTCTGCGGATCCCGCCGGGAAGGACGCAGGACGCGCGGGCGCCTTCCTTCCCAACGGCGACTTCCGGCTGCGGCGGAACAGCAGCACCGGGAGCGGGGCCCGCAGCACCGGGAGCGGGGCCCCCACCACCGGGAGCGGGGCCCCCACCACCGGGAGCGGTGCCCCCACCACCGGGAGCGGGGCCCCCATCACCGGGAGCGGGGCCCCCATCACCGGGAGCGGTGCCAGTATCATCGGGGGATCGGTGCCTTTACCCCCGGGAGCTCGGTGACCCCATCACGGACGGTGACCCCATAACGGAAGGGCTGGTGCCACCCCTCCTGAATAGGGCCCTGCCCTTCCTGCCAAAGCTGCCGGTGTGAATTCCAAAAATAATATCTACATGAAGGAAAAGAAAATGACCGGCTCATGTGAGAGCCAGATTGAGATGCAGATATCCTCAAATTCCAGACAGCACATTCTTCACCCAGATTATCAAGAGAAACAAATGGGTAACTTATTTTGAAAAACCATGGGACAAAAATCAAAGCAAGTGGATGAAGGAGACCAATAACAAGGCTACCACTCTCATTGTTACACTGATTCACAAAAAATTACTTTAGACATAACAGTGTTGCTGCATGCATGTAGCTAAACATGCACCTTTCCTTCCAAGTAAAAATACATCTGATATAGAGAACCATTGAATTATCAAGGTTGGAAGAGACCTCTGAAATCCTCAAGTCCAACTGTTAACACAGCACTACCAAGGCCACCATTAAACCATGTCCCTAAGTGCCACATCTACACTTTTAAATACCTCCAGGAATGGGGACTCAACTACTTCCCTGGGCACCCTGTACCAGAGTTGAGAGCTCTTTCAGTTAAGACGTTTTTCTTCATATGCAACCCAAGCCTCACTGGAGCAACTTGAGGCTGTTTCCTCTTTTTACCTGGGGGAAGAGACTAACCCCCACATCGCCACAACCTCCTGTCAGGTATTTGTAGAGAACAGGAAGATCTCGCCTCAGCTCCCTTTTCTCTGGGTTGAAACAAATCAGAGTGATATGGCACATGGAATTCAACCTTAACTTATTTTTCAGAAGTGATTTTATGTTTAGAAAGGGTGCTTGATATTTAGGAAAAAAAAAGAGAGGAGAACCTGGTGCTTAAGGGTGGGTCCAGCCTTGGTTAAGAATGACAAAACTGCCTCACTGGCAGACATGGCACCAGCGTGCTTCTTTGTAACATGACCTAATCCACACCTTCAGAAAATCAGGTGGAATGACTGTTTCACAGAAGCTCAAGACATGCAACTCTTTGCAGGAAGAACTGTTTTTCACCACTGCATATCATTCCTGGCTTGTAACAATGCATATCAGTGTACTGACCTCTTACTCAAGCACCAGGTGACAGATCTGGGCTGAGGCCTTACAGGTCATCCACAATGAAACCACTTGCTAAAACATGCTAATATAGTCTGTAAGGTTTTTGAGAGCATCTGTATGGCATCTTAGTCTCTTGCATGTACAATGTCTGGATTGCAAAATGCACTTTTTTTTCTCCTTCTATTGTTTCTGTGCTTCAGTATTTTGTCTTCAGTCTTATGTTTCCTTAACAAATGAACCTAATTACACACAAATACAAACCGTGCAAGCAATTTTATTTTTTTCACACTTTAAAAAAACCTGTATTTTGGTTTCTCTGCCTTTAAAAATGTTTTAGTCACATTATGTTCTTTTGAAGAACATACTACCCTACTTTTGCATGACATCAAGTCATCTTGAGTTGCTTCATTCATTAGGAAAAACAAAGTATTTTTAGCTGCTCTTCACTGATTTTATTACAAGGTGGAAAGCTTCTGATTCCTGAAAAATGTCAGAGGACTGTTCCCAAAGGCTGAAGAAATTATAATATCCTCAAGAGATTCCAGAAGCATTGCTTCAAATTATAATATCCTCAAGAGATTCCAGAAGCATTGCTTCATAACTAAATTATGAACTTACTTAATCTGATATTGAAATCTATCTATATGATTAAAGAGTAGCAATGTAGCAGAATCCATGCAGATTGTCAATTCCTGCATTGCAAAATATTAATATGTTTTTTGCAGTACTTGACACTTTTTCATTTAGAAAAAAATGTGAAACTTTATGTATTGTTGAAATAAGAACGATTCAGTAGAGCAAAGACCTACATAACTGCTAACGCAGATAAAATTTGTGCCACTGTCAAGCTTTTATCTTCCTCTAAGCAATTCCAGATGTACACTCCACCTTAGTCTTAAATTTTTTTTAATAACTTTTGCCCCAAGTGGTCATTCATTTGTGCATGGGAAAAAAGGTTATCTGTCTAATATATTGATGATTTTCTTTTTTTTTTCTTGGGAGATCTTGTCTAATCCTCTAGGGAGCTGATACCAAGAATATGAACTCTGCCACCTCCAAGAAAATCAACCAAATTTGACTTGTTTGAGCCACGAGAAAATTGCATTAGTTCCTGCTTAACACAGATGGCGTGAAGTTTTGCAGGTAACATTTATAAATTAACATTTTGCATTTAAGGAGAGCCTAGAACAAAGCACAACTTGCTCTGTGGCAACTGCAGGTGGTGTTTTGGTCCTGACTTGAGTTTCACTATCAAAACTGAAAGTGTTAAGATGATTCTTCTATGAGGACTTACCTTTGCGTAAGTCACACAGTGGGCAGCTGGCAGAAAATTAGCTTGTGAAACTTGTGCATTAGGCCACACACCAAGGATGAGAACTCAGTCATGGGTAAATGATGGGTAGGTCTGCCTCTGTGAAACAGTGGAAGGGGTAATCTTTTGTGCTACGATTCTTACAGCATTTGACAGGTTTCGGCAACCATTGTATGGCCCAAATACACAGTACAGTGACTTGCAGGTGCTGTGTTGGACCATCACAGAGAGCTAAAGCCACAGCTGAAAGGCCAGCTAATTTTTTATGCACAAGAACTATAACTAGACACAACAGGACAGGTAGGCTGTGAGAAAAAAGCTGGTTTAAATATGGTCTTCTGTCTGAAGAAGGGTGTGTGGAGCAAAGCATGGGGAGGGCTGGAGGTGGCCGATATGCTCAGCAAGGTCACCTCAGAGATGGGAGAGGAAGGCACAGTGGCTGAAATGGTGGGAGAGCTTTAGATATGAATGGGTAAACAAGCCAGGAGAGAATAGATATGGAAAAGGGGAGCAGCAATTTGAAAGTTTGAATTTACAGCAATCCTTGTTAAACAAAAATAAAACAAGCCAAAGCAATCAACCAAAGAAACCAAAAAAGGGCAACCAAAAACCCCGCCACCCAGTAGCTAATGGCGACTGAGAAGCAGGTAAGAACTCAACAAACTTAAGAAACAGAAACCATGGCTCATTGGATGCCGGGGGAAGTCAGGACCTCGAGGGACACAGCACTCGGGTAACAGGGGCAGCTCTGGGGCCGCAGCAACACGGGCTGAGGCTGGGGAGGGCCGGGCTCTGTCCGAGAGCCCTGCAACGCACCCCCGTGGCCC
>WBMV01007109.1:125207-148873 GCA_013396655.1 Campylorhamphus procurvoides
TGAGTGAGCCCGCCCCCGGCCCCGGCCCCGGTCCGCACACCTGTGCGGGCAGCGCCCCCGCCTCCTGGCCCCGCAAGGGCTTCGCAGGCACACTGCGGGGCCCCAGCAAGCCTGCTGCCAACGAGTAGCCCTCTCTTGTAGCCATTAGTTGTCCAGATTTGTGTAGCTCCGCTTTAAGTAATGAAGGCCGCTGTGTGGTAGCGTGATGCTAGAGCCTTGCAGGCCCCCTGACATACTGTTCCCAAGTAACTGCTCTTTTTTGGCAAAAGGGAAATACGAACTTCTGGCAGGGTTACTGCCAAGGCAGATAATAGCTACCGTGATTCCTGTTGAATAGGCTAAGTGTACGTAGTAACTTCTCCAGTCCTTTTTTGCGCCCTTTCTGCTGCCGTGGAAGAGGCATGCTGGGTTCTGGGACTGCTGTGGGTCATTTGATGGCGGTAGGAAGGTAGACAAAAAGGTATTTACCTAAGGTGCTGACTTAGAAATTGGGGGTTTTTTATAAGGGTTATTACCCTTTGGGTAGTACTTGATATTTGGGCTTTGGCAGGTTACCAGGTCAGCAGAAGAGTAGAAAGTCTTTCTTTTGCTTAGGAGAGGGCAGTATGTGGATGGAATTGAATTGTACTTTTTAGCTGTAGCACATCATATTTCTCTTTTTAAAAGAAGTAGTAATGTGAAAAGTGTTGCTGTAAACCAGTATTGTCATTGTTACTAATACTGTTTTTAATTCTGCTGTCTTTTTTTTAGTATACAGTTGGAAGGAGCTCTCAAGACCTACTTTACTTCTCTGTAGCTTTGTATTTCTATTTTGATGCTTTTACTTATCTCTCCCTAGACCATTCTTAACTGTTACTTGATTTGAATTATGGTCTGTGTTTTCCTTAGGTGGATGAAGTTCCTGATGGAGCAGTAAAACCTCCTATGAACAAAATGCCTATTTTCTTTTTTGGCACCCATGAGACGTAAGTCCTTTATATTTAGGTGTTGTATTTTTTTCATTCCAAAATGTTGTGACAAAAAGTTATTATCTTTTCTGAATGTTGTGGATTTTTAAACTATTGTATTAGTCCACCAGCTCTTCCTAAATTGATCTCCTTTGTTAAGGCAAGCTTCTCTGACATTTGCTTAAGGAGTTCAAGTGTATGGTAGGCCATAGCCATACCATGTACACCTTGCTCATCAGAAGGAAAAAAATCCTACCTACATTGGTATGAATGATGTTTTTTTCTTTTTTCAGTAATGAGTTTTAATTATGGTTCTGCATATTTTCAAAATGGTCGGTAACATATTCTCTGAGAAAGTGAAATAAGGCTGAGAATAGCCAAGCAGGCAAAATTGGAGACACAATACATGTATTTCATGTATTGGGGTTGCTTCTGTTGCGTTTTTTTTTCCCCTGAGGGTTTTTGGATTGTGGGTGTTGTTATTTTTTATGAGATCTGTGGAGAAAAATGGGAAAATGCAATTAGCTTTATACCTCTTAACCTGCAAAATATTGATCTTTGGGGACTTTAAGCAATGCTAGCATTTTGCAGTGATACAGGATTTGCTTTGTGGGACTGTATGTCTTCCACTGCTTAATTTGAGTGTAAATATGTCGGTATTTATGCAGTTCTCTTTTTGAAAGGTATCATGTTACTTTATAGCATGACTGGTTGTGTTAGTGTACATCTAAGACATCAGATTCAGTGCACCATTTGTTCAGTTGATTAAAAAAGTCAAACAAAACGTATACTGGTGTGCTTTTAATTCTGTTTTTCTTAATAAAATGGGAGGTCAGAGATAGAAGTTGTGTATACAAGTACAAGTGTTTTGTGGAAAGACCTTGCTTTTTTTTTCTTCATCTTATGAAATCTATTGAAATTGCCTTAATCTGGTACTTTACATCTGTCTTTTAGTAATCCTTGCTAAGACAAGATACATTACTCTGTTGAATTAAAGAGTAAGCATCCCTTACTCTCTTGACATCACTTTTACTTTGTTCTGTTTTGAAGAAGTGATTTTTCTAATTAAAAAGATTTCTTTATCCTTGGCCCATGCTTTTTTTTTTTAATTGGTCTTGTCTTTCAACAGATCTTTCCATGACCTAAGTGTTTTTACTTTCATGGGGTTTTGTTCGTGTGTGCAGTTTTCTGGATAAAGAGAGATTCCTGAAACTTGATTCAAAGTTGTGATGTTGTCCATTTTTTTAATTATAATTTTAAACAATGTGGCAGGTTACCTTTTTTCTTAAATTTTTTTCCCCCAGCTGGTTTTTTTTTTTTGCAACTGAAATGCAACACTGCCTTGATTCTGCCCTTGGTAATACATGTCATTCTGGATTGCACTGCAGCTTTTTGCAGTTGTAAGTAAGTTCAGGAACACAGGCTGAATATGAGGGAGTCAAAAATAACTCCTTATGTGAAGCTTTAAAAATACCTTTGCAAATCTTGACAACCGTCACGGCTAACTTCAGATTTAGCTTGGGCTCCTGAGAGATGCGTGGGTTTGGAAGGTTTGGTGATAGGGGTTTTTTTTGTAGTTTACATGAGTAAATTTGAAATGTCTATTCGTCACTCTTAGATATGGTTACAAAATAAAGTTTTACTGCAATCTCTTTTTTGTTAGGCTGTGGTTTGCAGTTTACTGTAATTCAGAGTTCCATAGAATACAACAGAAACTTCTTGCCTCCATTTCATACAAGTTGCAATGTACATGGTGTTCCATGACCCAGCTGTCTTCTGGGGTTTGTTAAGTATGTTGCTAGTGCTCTGTAAAGTGGTGACAGGTGAAACTCCTGTACTTCTTGATCTCACTTATTACAACAGATACCTGTAGTTAACAGTAGGAAGGAGCAGATCAAGTAAAAAAGGAGAATTATATTCTGTGACATAGAATTTTGTTTAGGTTTGTAGCTGTAAATAGTGACTTAGTGATCCATTAGGAATTATGTAGAGTTAACAGTTTTCCATACTTTTTCATGGGAATTAAAATGAATTTGGTAAATTTATTCTCTGCTATGCTTGTCATGATTAAGTCGTAAACACCTGTGCAAAGTTAGACACTGTATCTTCAGCATGTTAGTAGGCTGCACATATACAGTCCATCGTACTGTAAGTAGTGGCAACTCTGAAAATCCACATAATTAGTTTCATCATGCTAAAAAAGTGCATGGTTACAGCAGGAAAAAGGAAAACGACTGTCTTGGGAATAATTCTTATTTGACTTAAAGAAATAACATTCAGTTTTGCAGATTATCTTAAACTGGTATTAACTTGTAGTTAGTTTGTTTTCTCATAAGTTTTGTCAAAAAAAAACCCAACTGTTGACACCTGGGGAGAGTAATAAAATAACTATTATTTTAATAAAAGCTTTTTTTGGGTATGTTGTGCCAGTAAATCACATCAGTGCAAATTTTGTTTGTTCTCAGGCAAAGAGAAGGTCACACTAAACTCTTGTTTCTGGAGCCTGTGTATTAGAGTAATCTGTTTTCATTCAATTTTCTTGTTTCTTTTTCTGATATATGGGGATTTAACTATAGCAGCCCAGTAAGCCTCATGACCTTTTCATAGTAGCTGATTTCAGGTGTTTTTCAATGCCTGAGCAATGCCAGACCTTGGAAAGATGCTTCCGTTCAGAGGACAGGGAAGTAGGGAAGCAGTGTTTTTCCTATTTTGCACTTTCCTAGTTGCTCTTTGTCTCCCTCCCCATCTTTGTGGTCTGGGTAAATAAGCTTTGCAGGTGCACATTTCCCACACTGGCTGAATCTCCTCTAGCCATCTCTTTCCAGGGAGTGGGTGATTGGCAGTCGAATCTGACTGGCTTACTTAATACTTTGTTCACATAAATAACTGTTTACTGCTGGAGTAGAAAATGTTTAAGCTTTCTAATAGATGTTGGTGTGGATTTTATTTTCCTCCTTTGTTTAGTATAGTCTAAGTCTCAAGTAGCTCATTTTTTTAAGGATGCTTAAGGAAATAGCAGAATGGAGCTTAGAAGTACCTATTTAACGTTTCCATAAGCTAGAACTTTAGAAAGCAAGTATCTGCAGCTTTTCAAATAGTTGGATCTAATATCTTTGCAAACAGACAAAGCTGTGTCTAGGCACAGAGGGAAACTAAAAATGTACAACCCAAGTTTTGTCTTTTTCTATTAGCAGTATATGGATAGCTATACTGAAATCCTACATTTGAAAGATCAGGAAAGGAGAGCAGGAATTAAATAGTCTTTGATGTTCTTCAGCATAAGCCAGAATATTTGTTCTCATTAACATGGTATCTTGTTTTCTGAAGTCTGACTTGGAGAAGCTAGTAGTGAATATTGTGACTTTGTCGTATGAGAAGCAAATAGGTAAAAGCTTTAGTTAGACAGCTTACAGTAGGGATAGCGCTATGCGGGAGTCTTTTTTTGTCCTACAAGGCCCCTACTACAAGAGTATATTAAATAAAATAATTTTAATGTTTACTGCATCAAGGAAATGGCCGAAGCTTAAAATAAGAAACATTTTAAATTTTTTATTGTTCTAGTTTCATGAATTAAGTTATGAGTTCCTGTCACACACTGAAAAACTACTGAATTAATGTTGAATTACAAGACATTCTTACACAGATATGGGCAGTCAGTGTGTTCAGGTGGTACTTGCTCATTTCCAGCACAATAAAATATTCTTATATTTTAAATTTTAACTTAATTGAATAGTCTTGAAATGTTGGAACCATTTCATCTCCTTTAAATCATGTTCTTTCCTTTCATTGTCCAGACTCCAGAATTCTTTATTCTTAACATTTAAGCCCGATTTTTTATTTTTGTTCTCCTAAGGAAACAATTGCTTTTTCTGTTTGTTGGCAAGCTACTTCAGTTTTAATTGATGGGGTTCACAGTAGTTGCTTGATCTGTCAGCTGCAATCTTAAGATGCAGCATTGACCATTTCTTGCTCAGGCACTCAACAATCTCGGAAGGAGGGAAGTCTGTATGTGTGGTGGTAATAACATTAACCTTGGGCTGTCAAAAGCAAAAGTTTAGCAGCATACTTGTTACAGTAGTAAGGAATTTAATACCAGAGTAACATTTGGTGCACACTTCTTTGGAAAGACTAACCATTGAAAATGTTAATGTTCCTTCTCTCCTTAAGGGCATTTTTGGGACCGAAGGACATATTCCCTTACTCAGAAAATAAAGATAAATATGGCAAACCCAATAAAAGAAAGGGTTTTAATGAAGGATTGTGGGAAATTGACAATAATCCCAAAGTGAAATTCTCTCATCAGCAGGTAAGTTATGCAGAGTCTGCAAATCTTTATTGCTTTTGGGAGAAGGGGATAAAGGCAATAAGTGCTTTCCTGCAGTAGGGTAATGAATTATTGCTCTTGTTTAACTGCAGGTTAGATGAATTTTCGTATATTTTTAAATTTTTCTGTTGGTGTCTGGTATGGATAGCATAAAAGAGACGTGAGAGATCACTTTGACAGTCTTGGAGCGCAAGGCTAAAAGTGTAACACTTCTTAAAGTGCGCAGCAAGTTTTAACTATGCATATATACATACTTGGAATTATATATATTCCTGATATAGTTAGCTTTGTAACTGTGCAGTTGTTCTTGAAAAGTGGTCATTTTTTGAAGTCTCAGTCACTCTGCTTCTCTCTGTATTCCAAAACCAAGAACCTTTCTCTACAAGTATCTTCGTAAGATTTCAGTATGTGCTTTCTTAGTTTGCAGTATTTTCATTCTAGCACTTGGAAGCAATGTAGTGTTTGCCTTTTGTACCCTGTCACGTGATTTGATTCAGTAGTTCCTCATTTCTTGCCCTCCTGGTAAGTCTTTTAAGTGTAGGCAGGAGCTATGCAGTGCTATCTGTAAATTTAATCTGAAGACAGTTTGTCTTTGCCTACCTGTTCTGAACATTCTTTAGGCTCTTAGTTTTGTTACATACACTGGGTATGCACTGACTTTGATCACATACTGGGTCACTAGGCAACACTGCAGTAATAATAAAAGGAATTGTTATCTTTTGCTTTTATACATGTCAGATTGCCATTTCAGCACGAGTTAAGTCCTGCTTTATAGGAAACCTAGTTTCTAGTTTGTTTCTAGAACATGTATTTCTAGTGTTTATAGTTTGAAGGAGAACATGGATAATGATTTTAGGTGTTCCAGAAGTATTGTCAAGAGATGATGTATTCCAGATGTGCTCTTTTTCTGCTTCAGGATATGGAGAGATGCTAATCCCCTCATCATAGTGAGGACTATCATCATCATAATAATAATAATAATGGACATAATCTTTCTGCTGCCATACAAGTTTGTATACCTTCTCACTGTCCTCATTGTGACAATTAAGAAGAGATGCTCTGTGGATGGCTGAGGCAGTTGTGAACTGTAACTTGTATGTTACCAGTCATTCTAAACAGACGAAAATCTGGGTATAAGTAATCAGGAGTAACAAATTTATCTAATGTTTTGTTTCGCTGCAGGAATCAGTCACTTCAACAAAGGAGTGCTTTCAGTGGCATCGCAGGCATAACTAAATACATGTCCAGTTAGAAAAAACACAAAACATGCTGCCAAGAGATATGTGCAGACTGTTTTCTTAGGATAGCAGATTTTCTGTGGGGTGGTCCTTTTACCTTTTGAGTTTGGCTCAGGTTTTTCAGCTTCAGTGGTAGCACTTTTCACAGGCTCTTTCTTGGTCAGGTGCTGTCTAGGGCCATTGAGTTATTCTTTGCAATTTTTTCCCTATTTCTTTACTTAAAGGGGAAAAAAAAGCTTTTTGGTCTTATTTAAAGTCTGTTTCCATAAGTAAATCTTAAAATTATTGGAAGAAGCAGCTTTTCCTTGTAGGTATGTTTTAACTGGAATCCTGTGTCCAATTCTGGGCTATTCAGGGTGAGAGGAACGTGGACATACTGTAGAGAGAGAGACCCATGAAGGGTCATGAGCATGATGGACTGAAGCATCTCTGCTGTGGGGAGAGGCTCAGAGAGCTGGAACTGTTCAGCCCAGTTGAATTTAGCAGGCATGCCATCAATGTATACAAATATATTTGCATATGTGAGGTTGCAAAGAGTTGGAGTCAGACTGTTTTAGTGTTTTCTGGTGACAGGACCAGAAATGAAGAACACAAACTGAAACACAGAATGTTCTCTCTGAATATAAGGAAGGGTGTTTGTTTTTTTACACTGTGAGGGTGACCTGCCACAGGTTGCCCAGGGAGGCTGTGGAGTCTCCGTTCTTGGAGATGTCTAGAAGCCATCTGGACATGGTCCTGATCAGCCAGCTCTGGGTTACCCTGCTTGAGCAAGAAGGTTGGATCAAATTGAATTACTGAATGAATGAGGCGATGTGGTAGACTCATGCAGATTTTCTTCTGAATTTTCACTTTGACTTTCAAAAGCTTTTCTTTTGATAGCCTTCTCTTTCTGTCCTGTGCTAGGCCTTATTAAAAGCAAATTTTACTTGGAACAAATTCCTTAGGATTTAGCCAGTCCTTGTTTTCACTAGTGGATAGTTCTTATTGTTTTTAAAGGCATGCATCTGCAGAAGGCCCACTAGATTGGACATCTTGTAAAATAAACCAAGACACAGTATTACTTGACCTGAAATAAAACTGCCAGTAAGGATCCACTTAGGAGATCATTTCTTCACGCAGCTCTTAAGATGTCAGGTCAATCAATCATGGGTCTTTCATGTTTTCCTCAAAGCACTTTATTTTGGATTTAATTCTTGAAATATGATGTCACTGTTATGCCTAAGATTATACATAAGACAGAGAAACCTCACACTTTCCCAAGAAATGTAAAAAGGTAGTGTGGTAATTATTTCTTGGTTTGGTTTCAGTTGTTTCAGCTTGTGTGCTGAAATGAGCTTTCTCTCTTCAATACTTTGCATGATAGCATAAAGTTCACATTGCTGATACTTCAGGGGTACTCTTATTTCATGTTCTAGTTAGTTCCTATGGTGTTTGGCTATTGCAGCTTCTCTGTTCACAAGGACGTTGCTATAGTGCCCTGTTCTCAAAGCTGAGGAAACAAGTGTGTACACTTTCTCCCTCCGTGTAACAAGGGTAGGATGCTTATCTGCTTGATGAGTCTCTACGGCTGTTTTATTTAACAGGTAAAAGTTTTTTTGTGGGGTAAGGCTTTTGGATGTTTTAGTCAATGAATATTTAAATGTGCCTGATGTAATGTCCTGGGTTTGCCTGGGATAGAGTTACCTTTCTTCTTAGTAGCTGGTGCAGGCTTCTGTTTTGCATTTAGTGTAAGAATTCTGTTGATAACACTGATGTTTTAGTTTTTGCTGAGTAGTGTTTGCCTGAAACTGAGGACTTTTCAGTTTCCCATGCTCTGCCAGCAAGTGGGTGCTGGCAGTGGGGCATAGACAAGACTCCATGGGAAACTGAAAAGTCCTTGATTTAGAGTAATCACTACTTAGCAACAACTAAAAAATCAGAGTTATGAACATGATTTGCATATTAAAGCCAAAATGTAGCACTGTACCACCTATGAAGATTACCTCTATGCTAGCTGAAATCAGGACTATTTAGGCAGTTTTATGGGGAAGTTTGTATTTTTTTAAGGGTAGGAGAGTGGTTGAAATCAGCTTCTGAGGCCCCATCATCTTTGCCAAAAATGGGGTATGGTACAGGCAACAAAACACTCTTGTCAGGGAATTTGGTGCAATTCCTTGTTACCAGTTCTGGTAACACGAAACAAAGACCAAAAACACTTGGAGAAAAATACCTCTGCTTCCCTCCAGCCACCTCTACTCTCACTTTGTTGGTTCCCAGTGTCCCGTCTGCACACCACATTTTGTCCTCTCACTGAGACAGTGGTGGTGCAGGAGACAGTCCAGTGTGAAGTGGTTGTTTTGTTTTTGCTGTTCCTTGTTTCTTATTCAGCAGCTGCAGTGTGGGCTCCTCATGGCCTGCAGAGGTGGACCTTTTGACCCCTTTCTGCCGCTGTCCAGGGGCACTTCCCTCTCTGGTCAGTGAGCTGCTTTGTCAGTCACATTTGCACCACCTGAGCAGGGACTGAGGGCCCTTTGCAGCAGGCAGCTCCACTGATCCAACAAGTGCCCCATTAACTCTCTACATACCCCACACTCACACAGACGACGTTTCCTTTCCGGCTCAACCCTGGCCTTCTGTTAGCAGAGTCTCAGACATCTGGATCCTTAAAATAATTTAACTGTGGTACAGCCACAGAATAACAGCTCGAGTTGGGTGCTTCCTGGGAGGGACCCTAAACAACAGAAGCCCTTGACGTTTATACCCTCACAGGCTGAACTCAGAAAGTGTAGAGTCTTCCAGCTGAGTCTTTTGTCTCCTGCTGTGTTTCTGGGTATCTGGTCACCTGGCTGGTGCCACAGGTCTCTTCATTATGAAGGGGATCAGAGCCACTTCAAGGTCTCTTGTGTCAGTCTCCTCCCACCCACAGCTCAATCTGCAGTGACACAAGCTACCTGCACCGCATGCACTTCTCAACTTCAGACAGCTCCTCTGGGCTGGAGCTTGGCTTGAGCAATGCCGTGGCTTGAGCAATGCCTTTTGTGCCTCCCCTTCACACCATCCCTCTTGCTGTGACATCTCTTGCCTCAGAGTTGCTCGTGCCCTGTGCAGGCATCTTGCGCTGTGCATGAGCATCCCTCCATCCCATCTCTCTCTTCTCCCATTGCCACTTGAGTGGAGATGCCATGCGCTCCCAGATGTGGAGGAGTATTGGGTGGGTCAGTTCACCCCTTGCCAGCCAGCTACCTGGAGCCGGTTATGATCAGCTCAGGGCAGTGATGGACCGGGTTCCACCCATGTCACCAGCACCTGCCCGCTGTTGCAGAGCATAAGAGATACTGTAGGCAGTGAGGGATTTCAAAAGTGAAAACAAGTAGTTGCTTATGAAAACTGAGAGGAAATGTAATATAGATATTGATGAGTAAATACATCATTTTCCCAATAATATTTTAAAATAGAATAGTGTGTTATGTCCTGGTAATCTGTTGCAATAGTCCATGCACGGGTGAATGGACAACTTTTTTTTTGATCTCTGTGTTTTATCTACATACAATTCTTTGATTTTAAGAAAGATCCTTAGGACTAAGTGAAGCGCGGTTACTGGACAGTAGCAGGGAAACGGTTCAGGTGTCAGGGCTTAAAAATTCAGGATGAGTAGATAATCTTCTGTTCAGATATGAAGCAGGTATGGTTAAAGGGGAATGGGTGATCACGTGAAGATGTCAGAATTGAGCTTTTATTCTGCATACAAAATAATACTAAAGGGACAGACTAAACTTGTCAGCTCTTTGTGTAGAGGGATTCACTTGCAGTTTTTTTCTGTGTTTTTCGGTCCTTTTACTGGCTGTATTTTGTCTTATTAGAGGCATGTCTTTTGTTTGATTGCCAGAACTGGAATGTTCACAGAGCAGTATTTACAGTTTGCAGATGTTGCTTGTAACTGCTAGTAAGGGAGTTTGGGAAAGGAGCCTGTGGCTTGGACTTAAACCCAAACCCACATCCTCAGTGGGGGGAAAAATTAAAAATGCTGGCTTTGTTTGAAGGAGCTAGTACGCAAGAGGAAGAACACCATCCACAATGTAATGGAATAAAAAAAGAATAATTTAGGCTGAATCTCCTGTTTTTATAGTTTTAATTCTTTAATTACATTACTGTAATATTTTCTGCTTATGTTTTAGGAACAGGTAATTGGATTACTTAGCATTGATAGCTTATTTAAAAATGCACTTTACAGTAGCACCAGAAGCTATATTTTACCAAATCCAACATTTTTAATTTCTTATTTTTCAGGTGTAATAAAATGTTATACATAAGAAAAAATGTATATTGCAGTATTAGTAATATGAAAATAAGTTATTAGAGCTTGAAAGTTTAATAAAGTTGCAATTTAAACTGAAAAAATTGGAAATTAATTAAGATATATTTAATATTATTTTAGTCTTAATAAGGAGTTCCATGGAATTATGATTTCTTCAGTAATGTGTGTGGGAGAACATACCTCAGTTGAGGAAGGGATTTCAATCTCATTTTCGATTTTTTTTTTTTTTTATTGAAGCCCCATCCAGCCATTAGCACTCCCATCAATGAAACTGTTGAAGAAAGCAATCAGGAGCCTGCTGAGGGGAGTGAAGAAAAAGCAGGAGTCAAAAAAAAAAAGTGTTCTGTCCCAAAAGTAAGTGACTGAATTTCTGCTTTGTTCTGCCAGAAACACTTTTAAGTCAAAACTATATTGCCAAGTTTTTACTTAAATATCTTAAACTAACAGTGGTTTGTTGCTGTAATTGCCTTGAGTCTTTTCAGATATACTTCCAGTGATATTTTTGTCCTGTGTTTCTTTTAAGGTGCTATACAGGTTTTTGAAAGTTAATTTCTGTACCAGCCTATATTTCTAAATCATAATACACTTAAACTAAGTTCACACAGTACTTCCTAGACTGGAAAAGTTGGAAATGATCACCAAGAATTAGCTTAAAGCTTCTCTTTTTTAAGCTTTCTAAGACTTTTTAAATATCATAGACAGGTACAACTGTCACTTTCCATTATGATCACTTTTGTTGAAAAGCCAAACAGATCGTTAGAGTCTCTTGTGGCTAAAGGAATACTTCAGTGTGTTTGCCAGGAATGCTTATAAGAATCAGTTTGAACTAGGCAGTACTCTTAATGAACTAATTAGAATATAGAGGATTTCATAGCTGTATCAATTCAACTCTTGGGTCACAAAAGTATCTGAGTAATCAGTAATGCAGTACTTTATACAGTCAGAGTTTAGCTTCTTTACTTTGTAAATGTGTGCATATCTTAGAATCTTCCATAACAAGATTGTGTTCTCTTTAAATATATTGAATTCATACTAAAAAGGTGCATTTCTGTCCAAAACGTCTTTGGTTCAGCTTACTGGTGCTGTATGTAGTTTGTACTTTGAGAGGTTAAGTTTCTAAGCTTACTCTATACTTAATGATACTAGTGTAGTACACTGCTTTGAACTTTATCTGTTCTTGAATCTTTTGTTATGTTCATGTGGGGTCAGTTTGGAAGGGGCCACAGTGGGTCAACTGGTCCCACTCCCTGCTCAAGCAGGGTCATCCCAAAGCACATGGCACAGAATTGCTTTCAAATGGTTCTTAACTATCTCCAGTGAGGGAGACTCCACAACCTGTCTGGGCAGTCTGTTCTACTGCACAGTCACCTGCACAGTAAAGAAGTTCTTCATGTTCATACAGAACTTCTGTGCATCAGTTTCCGCCCATTGTCTCTTCTCCTATTGCCTGGCACCACCCAAAAGACCCTGAATTCATTTTCTTGGCACCCTCCCTTTAGATATTTATAAATGTTGATAAGGCCCTTTTCAGTTACCTCTTCATGAGGCTGAACAGGCCCTGCTCCCTCAGCCTCTCCTCATAAGAGAAATGCTGCAGGAGGAAGTGGTCCAGTACAGTTAGGCTTTTAGTGGGTACTTAAGAAGGTAGCACACCTACAGATTTGAAGTATTTAAAGTGAAGAACAGCATGATGGTAATTGGCACGTTCTGTTTTCACTATAAAATACTTCTTAACATGTTCTTTTTTTATCCTGTGTTAACTTACTTCGCAGTTATCCCCTAAAGGGGATGGTAACTTACCTACAGAAGCTGAAACAGAAGAAAAGGAGATGGATACTTCAAAGGAAGATGATCTACCTTCTGACAAAAACATTAAAGAAGTATGTGAGAGCTTTTTCAGTGTAGCAGAGGAGATATTAATATGTTGATTGATGTAAATCTGTTACTGAGTATTACGACACTACGGTTATTACTACTGTGTCAGGCTCAGGAGCTTTTTAATAATATATAGCTTTCCGTGTGTTCACTCATGTTTGTACCCCTCACTCAAACTCCCAGGAATTGAAGTTTTCATCAGAGGAAACTTTTTGTCTGATTTGTCTGTGAGTTCAATTAAAACAGGGTTTTATCACTCTGTATTGCAAATGTGCTTTCTTAAAAAGTAGGTAAAGAGTTCAGACACATTAAAATAGCACTACGTAGCTTTATTTAGAACAGAATATTATTTAGTACTTAGTTCATTTTTTATCTTTCAGGGGAAAGTCCTAAGTACCAGGTAATCATAGAGTCATAGAATGGTTTGGGTTGGAAGGAACCTTAAAAATCATCTTGTTCGCACCTCCCTGCCATGGGCAGGGACACCTTGCACTGGAACAGGTTGCTCAAAGCCCCATCCAACCTGACCTTGAGTACTTCCAGGGATGGGGCATCCAAAATTTCTCTGGGCAACCTGTTCCACTGCCTCACCATCCTCACAGTGAAGAATTTGTTCCTAATGTCTAACCTAAAGCTGCCCTCTTCCAGTCTAAAGCTGTAACCAGGATTTTGATAATTTAAAAGCAGGAAGTGTTTTCATATACATTACAGGATTCTTGTCTAAATTATGTGCCAGAGGCTTCAGTTGTGAAAAATACTTAGAATAATTTAAATATATATCTTTGTTTTGTTAAGACTCAGCACCATTTTTAATGTTCACAGGATGTAGTGAAAACAAATGATGCTTCTATTCCCAAAGTTGCCAGAAGAGGAAGAAAAAGAAAGGTAACAATATGTTTAATTACTTCACCTTACTGGAATTTTTTGGGTGGGATAATACTGGATGTCATTTTTTTTAATGACAGATTATACATACGTTGAAATGCTTGACACCCTTCTTCCCTGTTTCAAATGTCTGAAAGATTTGTAGAAAGGAAAGTTTTCCCAGAGTGTGTTTTATAAGTTTTAATTCTGTTTGAACTTGACATGGAATATGGACTTCCCATCCTTCCCAAACACCAAGTAAGATAAAAATAAGATACAAACTGTTGCTAGACTGATGATGAAACAGTCTGTGTTGAAGCACTGAAAAATTTCTTTGAACAACTTCATCACACTGAACCATCACCTGAAATACTCCTCTTTTCATGAATTTATGATTTTGTGGTCTCTTCAATTTGTAAAAATCTCTGACTAGTGTGTTTGTCACAGGTAAGTAGTATGTTGTACCTGTACTCTTAGTTGTCCTGCGTACATGACACTAAATTCTTGACTGTTTTTTTCCTTTTGAGATTTTTCTCAGTTCATTTTATCTGTATGTATGGATAGGGAGTAGCTTTTCATCGAGATCTTTTGTTATAAGTTCTCTCTGTCTTTCCAACCCAACCTCCCTAACTGACTGTGTAGATAAAAGTCATTATGTCCCGTCGCTACAGGCCAAGATGCAGGTTTTTCATGGTGAATAATATTGATCTTTAGAGCTGGAAGCAGGTATTTTTCTGGATAACTCCATCTACTGCCTTGATACATTGATGCAGCTTGGGTAGATGGTAGTCTGAAAGAAGAGTATTTGGGAGGTGGATATATGAACTCAGTTTTGGTGTGCTGTTATGGTGATGTCCTTAGAAGTGATGTCCTTGCTTTATTGTCCCAAGATAGTTTTGTTCTGAGTATGAATTGACTGGTTGAATTGATATGAAACATTACTTATGAGGTAGTGATGGTATGGAGCGGGTGAAATTAGTAATACTAAAATGCAATCTGTTACTAAATTTGAAAACTTTTTTTCATGTGTACAAGCACTAACATAATAATGTATTTCTAGAAGTTGAAAACTGTTTGAGAAAGTGAAATATTGATGCCACGTATTTTTTCACTTGTGAAATTTATTCTTTAAATTAGTCTGAAAAACAAGCTGAAGCTGAGGAAGCAGCAGCTCCTGTGCCAGTGTCTCCAAAAGTAAGCCCCAAAAGAGGAAGACCAGCAGGTAACTTAGAAGAATTAACCTTTTCCACCACAGAAATATTATAGAATTAGTCAGGGAATTGTGTCCTTTTGAAGTACTGCAGAGTATTTTTTCATGCTAAAGACAGGCTTTCCTAATAAACTGAAATGAGAAAACACCTCATCTCCAACTGGTGAATTTAGGACATAAATGGATTTAAATTGTTAGCATTAATGCTCATTCTTTTAAATTAAAGACTGGTTGGTTTTTGGTACAGTTACTACCTTTAGAAAAGCCTTCTCCGTAGAATACTGCTAAAGTATTGCTGTCTGGTAAGAACCTTTTCTGCGTTTTTGCTCCATAAAGGTTCATATTTGTTAAAGGTCTGTAAGTTACTTTGATTGTGTTAGAATATCCATAAAACACAGGGAAGTGAACTGTGGGGGACAAAGAAGCCTGTAGATGGAGCTCTGAGGACAAGAAAAGCAAAAAGCACAAGAATTGGTAGTTGGAGCCTTTGAGTACAAAACACCAATGTTTTTAATTTACCAGTCAGCTAAAAAAAACTACTGACACATTAGCATTTCAAAGAGATCTTGATTAAAGTTTGATACTCAATTAACACTTGAATTTTGTACAACAACAAAGCTAGGGCATATATTTTAAGTGTAGCTTATGTCTGTTGAGAATCTTTCCACATAGATGTGGACTAACCTGTTATTTCTGTGTAACTACTAGCTTCTGAGGTAAAAGTTCCAAAGCCAAGAGGGAGACCCAAGTTGGTGAAGCCATCATGTCTTTCAGAGAGTGACCTGTGAGTTACAGTTTTTTTCCTGAATATAAAGCTTCTTTGTTGTAAATCATGCTGTTCCTTATGTTAAGACTTTATAAGTACTGGTGAGTTTCCAACAGATTTTTGCCCCATTAGTGTTCAGTATGAATTACGGTTTGTGTTGATGTTTTAATAACTCTGTTATAATACAGAGTAACTCAAGGTGGTACATTTCCGGAACAGAGACAGATCTTAACCTTCCTAACTTGTAAAATCTGTGCAGAATTCCTGCTGAGTGGAGAGGATTATTATTAAGAGAAAATACAAGTATGCAAAACTGAAAAAGTGTTTGTTTTTTTTTTCCAGAAATGTTATTCTGATGGAATTCCAACCCTATTAGTTACCTAAATTTTGGGTTTGCCTTCTTCAGTTTTTGTCAAGTTGTTAGTGCTTCTAGTAACTTGAGGAAAAGTTGAATATTGGTTTAGTTTTCTATAAATTAGCAGATGCACGGTTTTGGTATATCTGCACCTTAAATAAGGCTACTTGATAAATCTAGTTTACATCATATCCACTCTTGGTCCTGCAAACCCATATGTATGTGGGGAACCTGCTGAGCATGAACTTCTTGGGTTTGGATCTATTCACTTACACCAATGTTAGCTTCATTAGAGCCTCGATACTATTATTTATTTGTGTGGGTGTTTTTTTCCACAGGTAGTGAGTTAATTTTAGAAAAAGTATTTTTCCAGAAGTCATTAAATGACCTGAATTAATTTCATAATTTTTAATATTCCGTGGTTAAAGAAAAACAGCTTCTTGAGTTATAATATTTAAAGTCACTGTAGGTAGTGGACATGGTACCTAAGTACTGTTCGTGTTTCAGTGTTAATGAGGAAGAGAAGGCAAAGAAAAAAGGACCAGAAGACAAGCCCAAAAAGCAAGGGAAAAAAGATGAGGAAAGTCAGAAGGAAGAGGAGAAATCAAAGAAGGAATTTGATAGAAAGGAAGGAAAGAAAGAGGCTGAACCAAAAAGAAAAAATGTTGCAAAAGTGGGTTCTGCATCAGCTTCTGATTCTGAAGATGAAGAAGAGCAAGAAGGGGACAAGGTATAATTTTGCTTTCCTGATAAATTTATTATAAAGGAAAGTAGTATCACTGAAGATCTTTATTCAAGTTAAAACTGGATCCTAGTAAAGTTTGAAGTCCTGTAACTGGTTTACAGATATATAGAATGGAAGTTTCAGAACTTAGTTTTCTTAAATAATTCTTGCACAAAGTTCTAGTATTTTCTAAGGAAAGCATCTTTTCCAGGACACTTTTCTTTTTAACAAAGGATTTAATGAAGCAGTTACTTATTTTGTCAAAAGGCTTTTTCTTTTTGTAATCTATGTTCCTTGGAACACAGATATTTTCCGTGGGTGTGTCCAGAGAACATTTGGCCTGAAATCACATCGTTGAAAGGTACAAAGCTGTCCCTAGCCAAAAATTTGTAATGTCTTCATTTTTCTAGTGTTTATCATTGCCATCCAAAGAAAACAAAAAAGGGAGAAAGGATTAACAAAATTATATTTAGTTTCAGGGAAAGCCACTTTTTGTTAGGTTGCTCCATGAACCTGAGTTGTTTCAAAGATCCTTAGTGTAGGTAGATTTATATGTTTACAGAAAAAATATTTTAATAAACTTGCCTTTGTCTTTCCAATCATAAAATGACAGAAGAAAAAAGGAGGAAGAAGCTTTCAGGCAGCTCACAGAAGAAACATGGTAAGAGGCCAACATGAGAGAGAAGTAACAGAAAGAAAGCGTAAGCAAGAGGAACAGACAGAATCTGAATCGTGAGTGTATTTTAATATGTGATGCCCACAAGTTTTAGGAATAATTTGAACCCAACAGGAGGAGACAATATTCGAAAAACTTCCAAACTTATTTGCACTGTGTTCTCTTGTTCTCTTCCCCCACCCGTTTTGGTTTTCTATTTTTTTGTTTTAAGTGGAGAGTAAAAAGCTCCTCTAAACCAGTCTGTTCTGTTGTGGGAGAATGGGAAGAACTGAACATAAAAATTAAGTGATGTCGGTCTTTCAGTGACTTGGCATGTCTAGCAGAGGAGAACTGGTGGGTTCTTTCTACCACTAACCGAAGAGTATCCATATGCAAAGGGATCAGTGTGAAAAACTATTCAAGACAGCCATATATTTTTCTTAAAATGTTTAGATACAGTAGATTGACAACAGTTAGGACCTATTAATCCATCGTTGTGGATATTTGATGAGGTGTGGAATGCATAGGGTTATCTGGAAAACATTTCCTTCTCTGTCTGGCTGCTGTCAGACAGAACAAGGTAAAAAAAATAAAGAATTATTCTACTCTAGCACTGCAAAGCCAGTTGAGTGATACCAAGAGCAGTCTGCATTTGAAAGATTAATTATCACAAGTGAATCAAGCATAAGAATGGAGAGAAGGTCCTACCAGAAACTGAGGGGGTGGAACAATAGGAAGAAATCAGACTCATTTTCAAGAGCTATTCCGCAAATTAGTGAAGAAGCTGCCACCATAAGAGCATGATGTTCCCATCCCCACAGTTGGTGGGAGGGCAGAAGAAAGGGAGAAAGGATAAGGTGAAAATTTGGAGAAAAAGAAAGAGAACAATGGTCTCTTTTACTTGTAACAACAAAATCCTACCTTTTGCACATTGATTAACAAGAATCTGTTTGGGTCTTCTTTTATTCTCCAACCCATTTTTCTCTGCTTCCTGTCACTTCTCTGGAAACCTAACATAATTACTCTACTTGCCTGTAGCAAACTTAAGTGTTTCCAGCTTCAGATATACTCAGTTGTTCTTAGCATCTTAACAGCTCTTAATATATCAGTATTCAACTCTGATACATGCTGATTATTTCTGCAATCAGTCATTTATCGATTTAGTTATAATAATCAAATTTCTGCACTTACATAGCTTTTATTTGAATATTTTATTCACTGGAGGGTAGATAAGAGTTTTATTTCGGTAGGATAAAGGAGAAGTATTTAGTGAATGACTAATATTCACAAAACTCAATATTGATAAAAATAAGAATAATATAGACTGATATGTATTTTGATTACTTTGCTCATCACCATTTTCTGGTCTTTGTAGATACTCTGTTAGTGTTTATTTAGTTAAAGTGTGTTGTACTGCATTCTGTACATGTACAAAGTTTATCTGTGATGACGAGATTGTGCTACCAGTTGAAGCAAACTGTTTTATGTACTTCCAAAGTGTTGATTCTATAACTGGATGATCTATGAAAGAAACATGGAAAATGGTAAGACATGCAGACATGTATTATTGTGACAGCAAGAAAATAGTCACAGGACATTTAGTTACCTTATGCTGAAGTAGGCAGATTCTAAAATGAGGCTTTTAAACCCCTCAGTAAGACAAGACTGAGGAAATGCTAAACAGAAGTTTATGAGCTTCTCTGAAAAAGAAGTTTAAAAGCTTGTTTGAAAGATTTCTGCCTGTGCTCATCCTGTAACTGAGATGGAGGCAAATTCTGTTTTGTTGGTTGGCTTTATTTTCAGTGGTACAATTGGAGAAAGATCCAGGAGCTTTCAATGCACTTGCAGTAAATCTTTTTCTTTATTACTACTTCTTTTAAGAATATTTAAATTATTACTGATATATTTAATGTCACTTGTAAGGCATGTTCATTGTTACAATTAATTAAGAAAATCAGGTCACATAGGAACTGATTATGAATAATTGGTCTCTCCATAGTTCTCCATGGAAATGTTAAATAATTGTACTGTTTTCATCATCCTAATAAAAGTATTTTCTTTCTCCATAAGTGAGTTCTGCACAATGCCGTTTTACCAATTTCTACATGCAAGAAACTACAAAATACAGTTTGGAAATGTGACTTGTTTTTAAAAGCCTTTAATTTGGTGCTTATAGGGAAAAGCAGCTGTGAGTAGGAGAATTTATCAGCTGCATCTTAGCTAGTAGATTTTTGTTAATTTGTTTCAGTCTTTGAAAACCAGGATTTGTCTCTTTGATCTTGCAAGCTAATGTTTTACTGAGATAATACCTCAAAATGTTACATCTCATCCAAAAATTAGAAAAAAAAGTATGAAAAGTGGGCTTTATAGCATTGTGAAAAACATTCTAACATTTTTGATAGGCTGAGTAAAGAAGAAGGCAAGAAAGCAGAAGTTAAGAAGATTGAGAAGAAGAGAGGTTAGTTTAAAGAAGTTGAATAGTACTTTTTGGTCATCTTAAGTTTTGAATGGAGTATTTTCCCGATAGGATAATTTACTGCTGAGGGTGGCTGTGTGGGCTGGGATGTTTGGTCCTTGATGACTCCTTCAAGTCTGTAAAACTGTACATTCTTGCCCTGGGTTCTTTCTTTCTGCAGTGCATTAGAACAGGTCTTGGTTATTTTGACATTACTGTAATTTGAGCTTTTAAACATCAATCTCTTCTGCTTGTGAACAACAGACAAAAGCTTTTACTCTTTGAACCAGATCAGTTATTCCTGTCATTTTTTCTTTTGTCTTCTCATAACACAGTACTCTGAGGGACCTCTTGGAAGTATTTAGAAACCTCTTACTAAGCAGGAGGCTTAGATTCAGGTTACTGTGGTCTTGTCTACTAACATGCACATACAGAATGACCTTCATAGGATAAGAAATTCCTTTTTTTAGTACTCCCATCTTTGGGGGCAATCCAAACCACTGGCTGTAATTTGTAATAGAGTACAAATCCAGTAGCATGGACTCCAACCAGTGCAATGTCACAGCAGAGTGGAAATAAACACTATCCAAATCCATCCCAGATGGATTGGCCTTAAAGGAAACTGTTTGCTTGTAGTATTAGAATACACACCAAATCCAAAGAGGCATTCAGCATGTGAATTAGAGAAGGCTTCATTCATTCATCTTTCACTCCCACTGAAGCACTTATACTGTAAACATTTATTTGGGTGGATTTGGACTGTCATTTGAATCATGAGTAATTTACTGAACACAAATCATCAATATACAGGTGTCTGTCATTAAAGGTCTTCCAGCTTTATACATCCTAATATTTTTAAAACTTCCTGTTAAGCTGGTCCACAATTAAAGGGTGACAGCTGTGTATCGGAATAGAAATTTTTTTTTTCAGTTCTAAGTCTTAAGGAGAAGACTATGTGAGTTGGTAATAATGTTTAGTTTTAAAAATCTGTGTACTTTTTCTGATAGTAAGCCCAGTGGTGTATTTGTGTGCACCTCCATGTAGGGTGCTTGCCCATATTCTTCTGCATTCCATATGAAATTTATATTTGTGGAATAGGTTCTGCAAAAATAAATCTGATGTGATTATCAAATATTCATACATACTGTTTTTAATCTTCAGAAACATCAATGGATTCTAGGCTTCAAAGGATACATGCGGAAATAAAGAATTCCCTGAAAATTGATAATCTTGTAAGTATATTTCTTTTAAAACTGATTCATGTGTCAAATTCTAGTAGGAAATACTTGGCTTGTGTGCTTGTTTTTAAATAATACTCTGAAAATGAGAGGGATTTTTTCAATTTGAAAGATAACTGCTGCTTAAATGTGGTTACTCTGGGTAGTGAAAGACGAGTGTCAGCAAATGAAATTGGGTTTGTTTGAAAATACATCATAATAAATTATTTATCAGAAACATTCAGATGGAATTATGTCAGATGAAGCATTTGGTGCCAGATCAGCTTGCTGAGCTGTGTGGAAACACCAGGACACTGAGTCTAGTTGTGGCAAACTTCCTGATGCAAGGGATGGGCGCACCAGTCTACTGACTCCACTCACTGTCAAGGAAAGTCTGCTGCTTGTTGGGAGTCCAGATTTGAAGACACATGTTTGAGGCTTTCTGGCCTTATAACTACTTATTTGCTGCTGCTGCTGGCTTTCTGTGTTGGGCACTAATGGTATAGTCAGGGGATGCTTGGAAAGCATGAAGCATGACTGCATGAGTCTGACAGTGATGATCAGGGTTTAGTGACCCAGGTGGTGGTCGCTTTCTTGATGAAAGGAAGATAGGAGGTGGCAGAGTACACTCTAAAGCGCTGCTAACCTGCTTAAAGACTATCAAACTAGGCATGGTAGCAGAGGAGGAAGTGGTGAAGCAGGATGGCAGTCAGATACAATCAGATGTCAGCAGAGTAATGTAAACTGAACTGACCTTGTAATTAGCAGCATTCCTCTCCAGAACAGGACTGAAGTGGCATGACCATAAGCATCAACACAGAAATGAGGAAGTGCTGGCAGTACAGCATTATGCGAAAAGTTCTCATAACCTTTCTGGAATGTCAGCACAACTGTTTTTCTCTTAAGGGTGGCTGTACACTAATGCATATAGCATAGGGAACCCAGGGGAACTAGGCATCTGTCTGCAGTTGCTGTGCTGTGCTTTCATTGGTATCAGAGATCTGGTGAGAACTCAAAACTTGCCATGTATATTCACAAGCTCTTAAGGGAAGATGGGAAGTCAAGATGAGACACCAGTGACTTTGTGAGACACCAGTGCAAATGTGTGTAGCTGAAAAGACAACTGATAGCTTATGAGTTTGGATTAGTGGCCATACCAGTATGACTGACATCCTGAGCATGTCTGCTGCAGATTACCTGATCAGGGAGAAGGAGAGGATTAAGTCATTTTAAGACAATTTGAGAGACACTTCATGTTCTTACTGGAGACTTGAAACATCCTCGTATTTGCCAAAGGGACGTGAGGATTGCACAGCAATGCAGAAAGCTTCTGGAGTGTGATAATTTCCTAAAACAGGTGATGAAGAAGATCTGGTCAGGCATATGAAGGTCAGGGGCAGCCTTGATTGCAGTGACTGCAATGGTGGAGTTAAGGATGCTGGGATGCTGGGAGAAGGAAGTGGGACAAAAAGGATCACAGCCCTGCATTCAGGAGAGCAGACTTTGACCTCTACAGAGATCTACTTGAAAGAATCACTTGCAAGAATCACTAATGCAGGAACGAAAATGGGACCAGGAGATCTGGTTCACTTTTTGGGATTACCTCCTTCTCAAGGCTGATTTGTCTTTACAAGCAGAAAGAATAACCAAATATGTCAGGAGGGCTGCACAGATTAACTAAATGCTCCAGACTGTAATTAGGACACAAAAAAGGAAGCATACAGGAAGTGGAAGCAGTGACCAGTGAAAAAGAGAGGAATGTGCAGACACTGTCCAAGCATGGAAGGACATGCTTAGGAAAACCAAACCCCACTTGGAGTTAAATCTCAGTTGGGAAATGAAGGGACAGCAAAGCTTCAAGTACCTTACCAGTAAAAGGAAGACTAGGAAAACGTGGGCCTGCTGCTGAATGGGGTGGGGGTTCTAGTAAAAAAGAAGGCTACGGTAATCAGTGCCATCCTGACCTCAGTTTGCTAGTACCGTTCTGTTCAGGAATCCTAGGTCCCTGAGACCAGCAGAACAATCAAGAACGGGAAAGCCTTGATGCGAAGAGAACAAGGATCAAATTGGAGAACACTTAAAAGTGAGACCTGATGCAGAATAAACTGAAGCGTGCAGGGGAAGCTGGATGATGTCGTTGTGTATCCAATCCCATTTTGTTTTTGAAAAGTCATGGTGATGAGGGGGAGGTTCCTGAGGTCTAGAAGAAAGCAAATGTCACCCTCATCTTGCAAAAGGAGGATCTGGGAAACTGCAGGCCAGTCAGTGTCATGTTGATCCCTTGACAGGTGATGGAACAAACCCTCCTGGAAATATTTTCCAATAATGTGCAGTACAGTAAGGTCTCTAGTAGCTGTCATCATGGCTTAATGAAGATGAAATCATGCTTGACCAGACTGATGTCCTTCTGTGGGGTGACTGGCCTGGTAGATGAGGGAGAGCAGTGGACATTGTTTATATTAAGTTTTAAAAGGCTTTTGACAGTGTCTCTCATAACAGCCTCAAAGACAAACTGATAAAGTGTGGACTAAAAATGTAGATAGAAAGGTGTACTGAAAACTGTCTGAATAGCAGGGCATAAAAGACTGATTGGTTGCAGAGAGCCCAGCTACAGGCCAGTCACTAGTAATCAGTACCATTAAGACATCTCTTTAATGACTGGAATGGTGGAATGGACCACACCCCTAGCAAATTTGCAGATGAGACAGAACTGAAATCAAAGATTTGATGGGAGTGCTTCCA
>WBMV01007109.1:148895-193125 GCA_013396655.1 Campylorhamphus procurvoides
TAGACAGGCTGCGGAAGTGTTCCATCAGGAACTTCATGAACTTCAGTTCCAGTTCTGCACCTGTGGAGCAGTAACCCCAGGTACCAGCACAGGCTGGGGACTGAGTGGCTGGAAAGGAGCTTGTGGGAAAGCGACCTGAGGTGTTAGTGAACACTAAGGATAGTGTGAGCCACCAATACGCTTTTGTGGCTAAAGTGACCCAACAGCATTTCAGGCTGCATTAAAGTTACCAGAATTTGAAAAGAGGTGATGGTTGCCCCCCGCGTGGCGCTGATGAGACACTGGATCCTGTTTTGGGCTCCATAGAACAAGAGGTGGACCTACTGTAGGTTACCCACTAAAAGGCCACAAAGATGGATTAGGGCTTGGACCATGTGTCATAGAAGAGGAGGCCAAGAGAGCTGGGAGTGTTCCGTCTGGAGAAAATATGAAGATAAGAAAATGTAAGTGAAAAAGTATGGCAGCATGAGGAACAGCAAGCAGCTCCACTATGTGATAACAGAGTTGCTTTGGGGTGTGGAGGCAAGGTTCTGGTAGTGAGGGCAGGGGTTGCCTTTTGCTGGACATAACCAGTTCCAGCTGACTCCCATGGATAAAAACCACTGCAGGGCATGGCTGAAGCCCTCAGCCAGAATGGTGATGCATTTGTGAAAACTTATAAACAGAGGGCAAAACACAGAGAAGAGGAGGAGAAGGGGAGGAAAGACTGAGAAACAGCAGAGGAAGCAGCAAGGTCAAAAAAGGGAGGAGGTGCTCTGTTATCCTGGAATAGACACTCTCCCTGCAGCCTGTGGGAGAGCCCAACCTGAGGCAGAGGAGAATGTATAAGGGAAGGAGTAGCAGAGAGGATCTGTGATTTACTGACGCTCTGCCTCTGTGCACTGCTTGGGCTGGGGAGGGGAGTCTGGAGTGATATTGAGCATGAGAGAGGGAGAGAAAGAAAAGTGTTGGTTTAGTGTTTGTCTTGGTTTCTCACAACTCAAATCTACTTTAATTAGTGATAAATTAACTTTCGTAAGTAGAGTCTGTTTTGCCCATTGCAGTAACTGGTGAGCAATCTCCCTGTCTTTATCTTGACCCCTGAGCTTTCTCATCCTGCTTCCAGTGTTTGTTGTAGGCATCTGGCTGCTAGCATACTAACCACAGTGTTAGTATGAAACACTCATTTCCAGTGTGATCTGTTCTTTAATTATTTTAGTAAGTCTATGCCAATACTTTGTCTCAAAAAAATAGTTCATCCTAAATAAACTTTAGAAAGCTTTTACTTTTCATAGTTTGGCCTAAATAAATCATTCTACCCTGAGCCAAACAGAAATTTCCCTTAAATTAAATTGATAAGTAAAAACAAACAAACAAAAACCAAACCAATAAAAGTACCCCCAGAAGACATCTGAAACCCCACCAAACCTCTAGTATGTAGATATGTGATGGAGCAACTGTCTTGGATACTGGGAAGACCATTGGTTGTAGAGCTACAACAATGATACCTGTATTATCATAATTGTATTTATCATTTAACATCATAGTAAGATTTCTGCTGAGTATAGTGCTGATATGTTTGTTCAGGGGTTTTTTTAATACTATTTTCCCTTGAGAACAGGAGCTACAATTTCATACAAGATGCAGAGTATTATTGTGACTTGTACTGACAATGAATCTTTTGAGTTCTAAATAGTAATATAAGCAAGAGTAGCAGAAGATAAGGAAACTGAGAACTTATTAAAGAAAGAAGACTTCAGCACAGTGGTTCTTCAAAATGCATTGGAAGCTCACCTAATTACTTCTGTATGTCCTGCACATTCATCAAACTTTTAACCGAAAAATCTACAGACACAGTTCTCTATATTAACCACAGTCCACTTCAGATGATTTGATACCTTCTCAGTGGCAAATCACTTGTGAAAAATTGTCCGTGGTAAAGACTGACTGTGGAGAGCAGCATAAAGCACAGAAATACTAGAATAATGAAAGCAGTGTAAAGCTTGAGTTTGGATTTTTCAGAAGATAAAGTTCTTTTTAAATGTTACAAGTTACTTGGATACCATTGCCTTTATGGAAGTAGTTGAAAAGCAACTGGTGTTAAATTTTTGTTTGTAAGTTTGGCTATATAAATTGTTCTAAAATTAAGTACATAGTCAAATTAAGCCTATTATAGGAAGGTGTCACTGAGCTTGCAAATTAATTTAGTAGGGCTAATTAAAGATTACTAACATGTAAGTTAAGTCTTTAATTTCTTGTTTACGTACAGGATGTGAACAGGTGTATTGAGGCTCTTGATGAACTTGCATCCCTTCAAGTCACAATGCAACAAGCTCAGAAACATACAGAGATGATTCTTACTCTGAAGAAGGTGAGATTTGCAATGTTAATTAAAGTAACCTGTGTGTTTTGTTAAATTGATACTAACTTTATTTACTACTGTAGTGTTTTTTCCACTTTGGGTCCCTACAGTTGAAGAATGATGGAGACAGTCTGGAGAGGGCCCAAAGGAGGACAATCAGAGGGATGGAGAACCTCCCCTTTAGGGAAAGAATGAAGGGTTTTGTTCTTTCCTTCCTGGAGAAGTCTAAGAGAAGTCCTTATCACATTATTCCAGCACTTGAAAGAGCAGCTTCAAAGGGAGGGTTGAGGCTCTGTCTTCTTAAGGAGACATGGAGAAGATGAGTGGCAGTGGGTACAAGTTGCGCTGGGAAAGGTTTTCTCTTGATACAAAAAAGTAATTGTTTTTATAGTGAGAACAGTTGTTCTCTGGAACAGCCTCCCAGGAATGTGGTGGAATCTTCATTGCTGGAGGTTTTCAAGATGCAACTGGACAGGGTACTTGATAATCTGATGGAGGCTCCCTTTCCCATGAAGGTTTGGACCAGATCTCTCAAGGTCCCCTCCCATCTGGCAGCTCTGTGCTTCTGTGATACTTCAGAGAGTGGGAAAGTCTGTAATCTCATTTCAGGTTAAATGAAGAGTTTCATCTAGCACATAATGACATTACATAGATATTTAATACCTAAGTGGAGCTCATTGTTTTGTTACTTTGTTTGCAGATACGGAAATTCAAAGTTAGCCAGGTTATCATGGAGAAGTCTACAATGCTATATAACAAGTTCAAGACCATGTTTCTGGTTGGAGAAGGAGATTCTGTTCTTTCCCAAGTACTAAATAAATCACTTGCTGAGCAGAAGCAACATGAAGAAGCTAACAAAACCAAAGAACAGTGGAAGAAAGGAGCAAACAAAAAGATGGAAAAGGAGAAGGACCAAACAGGTACATCACTGTGGTTCTACTTTCTGGTCATATAAAAACTTAGTCTCCATTAGTTTCTGAGCTAGCTTCAAAATGTCCTTGATGTAAGAATTCTACCCATCTGTAAAAATGTTTACATATCTGAAATAGTCAAAGATAAAACTGCAATAACTAACTTTTAAATTCAGGGATGTAATGTTTTCCATGGCCATTTTCTCTCTTACTGTATGAAGAGAAGGACTTTTACAAAAATTGAGTTCAGTATCTTTTTACATCTGTAAATTTTCTACCTTGATTACATTTTAGAATAAAAAACCTCATTAAACATGAGGTAGAATAACATACTACCATTGTTGCAGTTTAATCCCAGCCAGAAACCAAGCCCCACACAGCCACCTGCTTTCCCCCACCAGTGGGACTGGGGAGAGAATCAGAAGGCTAAAAGCTGGAAAACTCTTGGGTTGAGAAAAAGTTTAATAGGGAAAGCAGATGTCATGCACACAAACAAAGCAGAACAAGGCATTAATTCACTGCTTCCCATGGACAGGGAGATGTTCAGCCATCTCCAGGAGAGCAGAGCCCCATCACACATAATGGTGACTTGGGAAGACAAACACCATCACTCCAAATGTCCCCCCTCTTCTCCTCCTTCCTCTAACTGTGTATATTGAGCACGATGTCATATAGCATGGAATATCCCTTTGATCAGTTTGGGTCACATGCCCCAGCTATGTCTCCTCCCATGCACCCCCAAGCACCTTGCCAGGGTGGCAATATGGAAAGAGAAAACGCCTTGGCTCTGTGTAAGCTCTGCTCAGCAATAACAAAAACAACTCTGTTTTGTCAATCCTGTTACCCTCTTACCAACCCAGTACAAATACAAAACAGCCCCATACAAGACACTGTGAAGAAAATTACCCTATCCAAAACCTTCCATTACTTCTGTAGCTTTTTGGTATCTAGGCTCCTGCCCTGCCAGTGGAACTCCAACTGTTTAATTTCCTTCATTAGCTCTTCCAATGTCACATATGCTCTACCATGTGTAGCAGCAACTTCTAGCTACTGTGATACAACTTCAGTAGTTTGGTCTAACAGTAAAGAAATAATCATTTATGGAAGAATAGGTGTTTGTGCTCTTAAGAGTACTATTACAGATTAATCATGAGTGTTTGTACAAGTACAGCGTAATATTGAAAGCTTTCCATAATAAGTGTGCTCAGTAATAAATCACTGCATAGATACTTGAATTTTTAAATAGAGAGAAAAAATGAGACATACACCTTGGAAAGCCATGTTGCAAATGAATTTAAATCTGTGAAAATGTAGGAATTCTGTCCATCTCTTTAAATTATTTAGAGCCCTCATCTCCACAAGCACCTCACAGAAATTATATTTATTTTGAACTTGAACTGTGGGAGCAAAACTGAAACCAGAAAATCATTTGAAAGTTACACTATCTGGATCTGGAGTAAACAAATTACTGTAATTGAGGTGGTAAAGGATGTCAAGGACTCAGAGTGACTGTAGTTGAAATGCTAGTGTATTTGTAATTGCTAAGGAAGCAAGGATGGTGATAAAATCCAACCATTTTATGGAGAGAGAATGTATGATGTACCAGAGGTTCCATACAGATCTGTCCCCAAACCAGTGATCAGCATAACTAATACTTTGTGAGGCTAAACTGAAGGGCTTCTTGCACATTGTCTGGCTAGTGAAACTACTCCAGATAAGATTAACACAACTTCAACAAAACACAGTGAAATACTATATTGTTGCCCACCCATTTGGAGAATGAAAGGAACTTTTTTAGAGTAGGGGGATATTTTAGGGAAGTAGTTTTTTCTTTATATGCTACCAAGACAAATTCTGATCCTTGCATGCATTCTTCTGCCCTTTTAAAAACTGAACTGCTGAACTCTGTCTTTACAAAACACAATAATGTATTTGATTGTACTTAATGTACAGGAACAGATTATCCACCTTGTAACAAGGGATTATAACATTTATTATCTTACTGAATTCCTCCTTGGCATTCAAGTTCAGAATTGATTCTGAGCAAGTGTAAACAGATAAACTACTAGAACATCATCTTTAAATGATCTTGCCTGCTTTTTAGCATGTCTTAGCCTGTAAGAATTCAGGTAAGTAACGCTTTGTGTTATTTTTCTTGTTGTAGCACAGTAGTTTAATAGAAGGCTTTTGTATAAACTTGAAACTTTAAGTCAAATGGGTGCAGTTTTGACTTAGTCAGACATTCCTCAACAATACACTCAAAATTCACTGGCTTGTAATACCAGAGTAAAACATGTAGTCATCACAGAAATTTTTACAGAGTTTAAGTATTCCTGCTTTGACTTCACTAAATACAGCTTCTACTTTGTGCTTTGTTTTCCTGCTTGAAAATTGCATGCTATAGCTAAACACTTCTATTTATATACTGTTTCTCATATTTTGATTGTACACATTTATTTATATATAATATATATACACATTTATGTATAATAGATTAAGAGTAAATGATATGTGGTAGACTCTTAACTTCTACAGTTAAAGTATCAAGAATCCCTAAAAATTGTCTGACTAGGTTAGAATGGTAAACAGAATTTACTGCTGAAGTATATTCTCTCACTGCTCAGAATACAAACAAGCATTAGTCCTGTGGTCTGTGGCGTAGCAAAAACAAGAACTTGAAATCACATGAAAGATGCACACTTTTCAATTCCCATTACTACAGTTATGGAATGAGGCACATTGCATAGAATTTTCAGAAGTTGAAGCCGTATCATTTACTGTCTTTTGTACTGTTTCAGCAGCCTGGGTATCAAGGTGGGGAGCAAACACTTAAAATGCATGATTTGATGAAGGTAAAGAAATTATGTGGGGCTTATATAGTACAGTTTTGCTGCCTGCAATACTGCTTTCCTGCACTTCCATTTTAAAGGTTCAAAGGTTCTGAATGGAGGGTCTGAATCCCAGGACACCAACCAGTCACAACACAATGGAGAAAATGCTGAGGAAAAGAAGCATGAAGCTGGCAGTAAGAAAAAGTGAGTTAATAACCTTACTGAGCTAAGGATCTATTCTGTTCTAGCTCAATGATATAAAATAGAGCAGCAGTAGATTGAAGTTACTTAACCAGGTACTGTTTTCTTCATAGTTTTCTCTCAACTTTAGAGAATGATAGTAGTTTGTAAATTTTCTGTTTTAAGTTTTGAATGCACATTTTAAAAGTGACTTCACTCACTGCTGTGGTGGAGACTTAAAAAGTTACAGGATGTCACGTTGTAGTAAATCAGCATGTGGTGGTTCAGAGCCAAGTACAAGCTTTTTCTTGTGTTTTCAACTACACAGTGCTATTAAGTTGGAAGCAAAGGAAGCCTGAAGCAAATCTTACAGAAACTAATGGGATTTATTAAATTTTTTGTGAATTCATGTATTCTCATTAATAGCCAAATTACTTTAATTAGTATTCTGTAGTGTAGCTATAGAATTACTCAAATACAGTTAAACTGCAGGCTAGAACTTAGACCTGTGAAATTCCAGAACTCTGAATGCTTGTTGATGCACTTACTGTTTCCAAACAAGAAGCCATAATACATTCAAGCCATGCTTGAATTTGTCAGAAGGTAGGTATTTCAGCCGTGGTCTCACTAGAAAATTCTGGTTTGTAAACAGAAACAACAAGCTGTGAATCTCTTACAGGATGAAAGAAATACACAAGAGAATTTACCTTCTTGCTGGTCAGGAGAAACTTCAGCTGCCTGGCATTTTCTGGCTGTTTGTCAAGTTAAAACTATTCAAATTCGTTCAATGTTGACTGTTATTTACAGTAAGGTAAATTTAAACACAACAAAAAACCACAACCACTTAAGATGAAAATGAATTTGTTACCTGCTGCAAGGTAGCCTCAGAAGTACTGACTTCTGATTACACAGTTTTCAGAAGCTTGGGAGGTTTGACCAATGATGTCATTTGGTCTGAAAAGTGTCATGCTTCAGGAACATAGTGGAGTCACAAGTGGTCATCATACAGGTTAGACATTGTAGCCCTCTGCTTAAACAAGTGACTTGCCCAAATCACAGTATGGTAGTAAAAAGGTGCAGCACTCACATTACTTGGCATTAATAGCAAGGCAATTCAGTAACAACAGAATGTACTTGCCAAATATTTAAAAATAAGCAGCTACTAAACTTGCGTGTTCAGGGTAGAGTGTTTTTATGGCCTGCTCCTTTCCTCATTCTTCCTATGGAACCCGACAATACTTGCATTTTTGAGTGACAGGAAGACAGCCTCAGTCAGACTGCCCTTTATGTTTGCAGCTAAAAGAATTAAGAATATTTGGGTGCATGTATAACACCTCAATGGAAATTGGTCAAAAGAAATGTAAGGTACTTCAGACAGTTAAGCAACATGCCTGGAAAAGACTGTTGAAAAAAGAATGTTTCAAACAAGCAACTTTGAGGCAAGACAATTTCTGTCTTTAATACTTCAGTAATTGTATCTGTAAAGCTTGCAAATATATCTTCCATGAATGAGCTAATGAGGGTATTAGCATAATGAGCTAATCGTGTTCTGCTAATAAATATGTGGTTTAAGTGTATGTGGTGTTCACCTTGAACTCTACACTCCAACACAGTCAAAGTCTTTTATAAACAAAGAAACACTTTACAAAAAATATTTGGGTGCAGTCTCTATGAACTTTTTGTTGGCTAACAGCTATCAACCAGGTTTTATAGTACCTCTTGCAAATACTTGCTTACTGAGAAATGCATCCCCATAGCTGCTCTGAATTCAAGTGTGCTCCAGACTCTCCATCATACAAGCTTCCTTTCATTTAGTATTTCTCATATATTTTTATTTGCAATATTTTCTAAGAATTGGGAAACACATAAGCAAAATAAGTATTGTCAGTGTTTAAAACACCTGTGTGGTTCCCACAGCTGACTCCAAGCAAATAGTTTGTAAACCTCTCAAATCATGGGGCTGTTCTGAACTTTTCTCCTTCTGATAGTAAGGAGAAAACATGTCTGGACCTTTACTTCAGAAATTATGGAAGACCGAAGTTGTGTAACTTAATATTTCCAAATTCATTGGCACTTAAGAACATCTTTCAGTTCTTGTTTGTTCATCTGTAATAAATGTGCATCAGCACTGCTTACTCTTGACTGTACAATCACAGGCAGTAAGTCTTGCTTGCTCCATTTTTTATGGTCAGTAATGTTCCTTTATCTTCCTTCTAGGACATGTGAAGAGAGAGAGCTTGAAAAACCAGCAGATGATTCTGCCTTTGAAAGCAAATGACATCACTGGAGTATTTTTTTTGAATTACAAACTGAAGAGGATTGTTAAGTTTTGCATTTGAAATCTATAGATTGCTGAAATTCTAAATAATTTTATAAGCATAGTATTTTAAAGTTAAATTTTGTGGAATAAAAGCCCCTTTAGTCTTGGTTTAAAAGTATTTAAAAACTTTTGCCAATAGTTTTATCCAGTATTAACAGGTAACACATTTCAAAAGATGAAAATCCCAATTAGAAAACAAATGCTTACACGTTACAGAACTTAGAGTTGTAGTATATTTTTTAACTTAGTACTGTATGTTTGTTTAGCTAATAGCAGGAAAAAGTGTAAATACTTCTAACTCTCCAATTGCTTCATTTGTATAAAACCTCTCTTCTATGATACTGACCTCTGTTTGTGCATAGGTTTTCAACTCTTGCTGGGGATGTCTTTTCACTGTGTTTTGTAGGAGTTGAAAGCAGTGTTTTTGTAGCTGTTACAATGTTAATGTATGAGTATACTTAATCGTTTTTTAAATAAGTTTAGTTTTGTTCTTGCAAGATGCGTTGTGCCAATTTACTTCAATGTGACATTATGGTATGCTTTTGGTATAAGTATACTGGAAAAAAGTGTCGTGTTCTCACAGAACCTGTTGATGCACAATGGTTGGAAAACAGTGTCTTGAACGATTTACAGAATTAAAGAATTTAAACAGATAAAGAGAGACTTGTACGGACAAAACCATTTATATTGATAACAGGAGTCTGGTTTTAGTAGTTCAGTTTTATTGCTTTGGCATTAACATGGGGAACATTTAAGTTGAATTTTTAACAGAAACAATGGTAAATTATTTTAAGAAAAGTTCCTGAAGGCATGAAAAGAAACAAAACACAGGCACAAGCTTCTTTGGAAAGTGTTCCTTGAAAAACACGCTTTGCCTGATACCAGAATTAGGCGCAATTTGTATGTGGTATTTGATAGAGGCCAGCCAAATTAAAAATTAGTTTAATAGTCCTAAGAATCTTCATAGAATCCTAGAATCCTGAGTTCTAAGGGACCCACAAGAATTACTGAAGTCCCACTCCAGGCCCTGCACAGGTCACCCCAAGACTCACACCGTGTGCCTGAGAGTATCATCCAAATGCTTCTTGAACTCTCTTAGGTGCTGTGACCACTTTCCTGGGGCCCCTGTGCCAGTGCCCAACCACCCTCTGGGGGAGGAACCTTTCTCTGATATCCAACCTAGACCTCCCTTAACACAATTTCAGGCCATTCCCTGAGGTCCTGTCACTGGTCACCACAGAGAAGAGATCAGTGCCTGCCCTTCCTCTTCCCCTCATGAGCAAGTTGTAACTGCAACGAGGTCTCCCCTCAGTCTCCTCTTCTCCAGGATGAACACATCAAGTACCTTCAGCCACTCCTCATGCGACTTCCCCTCAAGGCTCTTCCCCATTTTTGTTGCCCTCCCTTGGACACTCTCTAATGGCTTAATATCTTTCCTATATTGCAGTGCCCAAACCTGCCCACAATATCCAAGGTGAGGCCACCCCAGTGCAGAGCAGAGTGGGACAATCCCCTCCCTCGACCAGCTGGCGATGCTTTTCCTGATGCCCCCCAGGACAGGGTTGTCCCTCCTGGCTGTCAGGGCACTGCTGACTCAGATTCAACTTGCCATCCACCAGGACCCCCAGGGCCCTTTCTATGGCACTGCTTTCCAGCATTTCATTCCCCGGTGTGTATGGACATCCAGGGTTGCCCCATCTCGGGTGGATCCCAGAATCTAGCACTTGTCTTTGTTAAATGTTGCACAGTTGGTGCAGGGAGTTTTAATGTCTTCGATGCTTCCTGGAGGGGTTTTCACAGCAGAATCATCATGTTAGGGAAGAGACTGGCACGATAAGAAGGATTATCCCACCTTTTATCAGCCTCTTCCCTTATCTGAAAATCCAGTTTGTAGCTTCAGGTATGCACACCTTTCCATACCTGGGATAATTGGACAATGGCACCCACTTACCTGATGTGAAGGTCCTTTTGCAGTAGGCATATTCAGGGAGGGGTAGGCTTTGACAAAAGTCTTTTGGTGATTTTAACAATGTTTTAAGCCATTAACCATTTCAGTCTCTGACAGCACCCTCTGGCTTAAACATTAAGTAATTTCTCTTGTTCACTCCAAATCTTTGAGAGCAGTGCTTTTCATACGATGGACAGAAGGGCAAAAGAGAGAAGAAAGGAAAGAGAGAGCACAAATCTTTTTCCAATACAATGCAATTATGAAAATTATACAGTAAAACAGTAAAGCATCAGATGAATAATCACAGGGTGTACCAATTGATGGGTTATATAGTAGGATCTGAATAGCTAAAATCACATTTCTTACTATTAACAAAGTTACAAACATCAGGATTTCATACTGAGTTTTTATTAGGTGCTGCTTTTTCCAAACCATTGTTTTTCAATAAAGACAAAATAAACCTGGCAAAAATTAAACTAGTAATGCATAAAATGGCTTGTCCTATATAATCTTACTAATAAGACACAAATCAACAATTATTAATAAACTGACAGTACACCCTCTGTGGCACCCAGAGAGGAGACACAAACACCCCAAATCAATGCCTGTGGTAAACTTCTTACTTACTGCAAAACTACCAAGACAAAACATGCAAACAATCAATGCAGCAAAGAACAGTGTAACTTCAGTCCTGTTGCCGTAAGAGAAGCAAAAAGAAAACTCGGTCCTACTTGGACTAATTTTTTAAAAAAGGAACTACCCATTTATCCAACTCCTTTTCTTGTCTGGCATGATGCCATAAGAGCAGCAATAATGAAGAAGTCTGGAACATATATTCTCCATAAAACCAATAACTCCAAAGCATGCTGGAGCTCCTTTTTACTCACCAGCATCGTTACTTACTCAAAGGTGGTCAAGGTTTCAGAGGGAACACACACTGCTCTTCCTTTCCACCATATACCTAGGAACTTAACCTCAGAGGAGGGAACTTTCACTTTTTCTGTGGGAGTTTGAAGTCCCTGGACTTTCCAAGTGGGTAATAGTATTTGTCTGAGTCTGGTCCACTGTGGTGACAACAGATATCGATATATAATCGATATATAATCAATGCATTGATATACCTTAGTCCTTTCCTCGGGTAATCTGGGCCAAATCCCTTGTGGATGCGTGATGGGCCACGGTATCTTTGAGGGAGCTGAGTAAAGGTATACTGATTGCCCTCCCAGGTAAAAGCAAAATGATCCTTGGCTGCCTCCTGCAAGGGAACCATAAAAAACATATCTTTGATATCGACAGTTAAAAGGATTGGATGGGCCCATTCCTGAATTGTGGCAATCAATTCAGCTACGTTAGGTACAGCAGCTGTTAGTGGGGGCAGCGTAACTGACCATCAGCTGCCATCTCCCATTAGGACTGTGGACAGGCCATACAGGAGAATTATATAGTGAGTGTATGGGGACAACTACCCCTTACTCCTGTAATTCTGCAATTCCTGGAGCAATTGCTTCACATGCTCCTAAAGGGAGCAGTAGGGTTTCACATTTGTTATTTTGGGAGGAGGGAAACTTGAAGCAGTTTGCAACAGATGGACAGAGGGAGATGGGAGACCAAACACCCCTTCTCTACCCCGGTGTCTGTCCAGGTACACCTCTTAAATAGATAGAACCCCAAGATGTTAGCTGGTAGTGGCCCCGCAATCATGACAGCTTCTGTGGCTGTCTCATCCCCTGGTAACCAGCATTTCACCTGAGCTGGGCACTGGGGTTAGGATTTACCAAAAGCATCAATTATCCATATCTTTTTCTTGTTTGGAATAATACCACAGTGAGCAGCAACTTCAGTTTGGAGTGCTGACATTTGTGCTCCAATATCTACCACAAAAGTAGCCAAGGATTTAAAAGGGCATAGGGGAAGGGTGATTATCATATCTCCCTGTCTGTTTTCAGTGAGCCTTCTCACATAAACCCACTGCCATTCTCAGCTTGCTTATTTGAGAGTAGGGAGTCCAGTTTCTTGACTCTGAACTGGTCAAACTGGTTAGTCTGGTTTCTGGAGGGGCTGAGAGGATCACAGTGTGGGACTCCTGGGGGTGGTCATTCCTAGGAGGTGACTCATGTCCTTTGACCTTATCCCAGTGCTTTATCAAGTTCCAGATTAGTCGTGGGTAATTTGTCCATCACTACGCCAGGAATTCCTTTTGCAACACCCTCCACCCACCTCCTTCACCCGCTAGATGACCATTTTGTTGGTGAATACCTGGGCAGGGGGGTTTTTGGACCTTCCCTACCCTCCTGATGCCTGTCCTCTGCTTAAGACCACTTGTACCAGAGACCCTCAACTGCTGACCAGGAGTTACTCATTCTTGGGCTATCTCCCATTAGGTTCTTCCTGGTGGTGCACCCCTTCTTCAGGGCCTAGGAGTTGCCATTATTGTTTAGAATGAACTTTTAGTGCATCAGTAAGACCTGGGATCAAGACAGGAAATCTCTGTGGATCCACCTTGAGTTGTAGGCACAATTTATGTGCATTAATTGCAGACATTCAGTCTTTTGTAAACTTTCTACAATGTGGCCAGTTGTGGGGGTTTTAAATGTACATGGATCTCCCTTTTCTACAGGGTCCAATTCTCCTGCCCAGTGGGCTGTCCTCTGGGTCAGGGACCATGGTACTTGGTTATCATTCATGGTCAGGAAAACTCCCAGTCCCCAAAAACATCTGGCCTAATCTTCACTCAACAAAGTTCGATCTCCTCCAGTCAGGGAGACCCTCCACACATATTCAGTCTCTGATTCACTGGCCTTACAGCTGTATTTTCCCTAGTGTTAAGCCAGGGCTTCCTCCATGTACGGGGTAGTCCATGTGGTAGTTTGCTGCTCCAGATAACAGTTGCCTAAGCTCTTCCAATTTGCTAGAGGGGTACAGGGACTTATTAACATTCACTGGTTTGGGGCATCTTAAATTGATGTCTCATAGTTCACAATTTTTAGTTTATAGTGCCTTTTTAACACTTTCTTTTTGCTCTTCCTCATCCTGGAGAGGGACCAAAGGAATAGATTAATTTCCCTTTCCATCTGAATTGCTTCAGCTTAGCAGTTAACTGCAAGCATTCCTTTTCTGGTTGCTTCTGCAATGCCTTCATTGGCTCTTGTAAAAATCTTACCATTTCACTTGTAGATTTTTGAATAGCCTATCTCTCCTTTCCTGCTGTTCTAAGGACAACACCCAAAACAGCACACACAAGTATTCCTAAACTAAGGACAGACACCAAGAGGAGATAATCCTCATTTAACTCACCCTGGAGGGTCATTCTTTTTCAATCAGTCGTTAATCCAGCTAGGGTTCATGTCTTTCTCCCTGTTAACCCTCTGAGGGTCAGCTTGATTCTCTCCTGGAAAAACCTTTCAACAGGCCCAGGTCACCAGAGAATATTTCAACAGGTCCAGGTTACACCAGAAAACCTTTCAACAAGACTGATGTGCCCAGGTCACACTGAGAGGAGAAAAATTATCACTATAATTTCATAATGAGCAGACAGTCACCATTTGACTGACCTTCAGTATCAGTTAAGACTTCCTGCAGGAGAAAACTCTATGACAGTTTTGGACCATATCAATCGCTCAACCACATCCAAGTGATCCTTGTCTATGATGCCAATAAAATGCTATGACCCACCCCAGAAGGCAAGGGTAACCCAGGTTCTTGTTAATATATCCCTTGGGGTGGATTACAGTGAAACAACACTGAATGATCAGTGTTTGTAAAGATATATGTGTAGGGTTTATTCTAGAACAATTTTATTTCAAAGGAAAACAGGTTTGTGGCTGTTTTGGCTGTTATCATCTATAGTAATACAGCAATATTAAAGCACAAAGATAACACTTAGGAAAATATGTAAGGAAGAGAAAGGATGAGGGTCCTAACATACATATAGTCCCCTGTTCTCCATAACTTTACCAGTCACTCAAGTGAGACTGACAGGTCTGTAGTTTCCAGGGTCATGCTTGCTGCCCTTCTTGACAAGATTAGCCAGATTTCAGTCAACTAGGACCTCTAAATTCCCAAGAGCATTCAAAAATCTTAAACAGCAACCTTGCAATGACATCAGCCAGGTCTTTTGAATACTGGATGAATCCCATCAGGCCCCATAGATTAGTAGGGATTCAGGTGGAGCAGCAGACCCCACACAAGTTCAGGGTCCATTGGGATTTGATCATTCTTGCAGTCATGGTTCTCCAGCTAGGGGCACTTAGACCCCCTTGGCCCATCATAAGTGTTAAAGACAGAGGGAACGTGTTGAACACCTCTGCCTTGTCTCTGTCCCAGTTTATGAGGTGACCATCCTCATCCTGTAATGGCTGATGTCTTTTCTGCACTGCCTTTAGCTTTTGACATATTAAAGAAAACCCCTCTTTTTATTGCTCCCATATTTCTGGCCAACTTCAACTCCAGTTGAGCTTTGGCTGCACAGATTTTTTCCTTAGGGTGGGGAGCAGCATCTCTGTATTCCCTCATGTCACCTTGTTCTTGCTTCCACTGGGCATAAACATTCTTGGTTTGCCCTGGCTCCAAAGATCCCTGCTCAGCCAAGCTGGCCTTCTGCCTCACCTGGCTGACTTATATTTTGAAATTGACTGCTCCCGTGCTCTAAGGAGGTGCTGTTTACAAAGTGGCCAGCAGTGATGGAGCCATATCTTATTAGAGAGTTACCAGGGAAGGCGACAGTGTTCCAGCTGTATGTATCACCTTGTACTGTTTCACCTTTGAGGAAGTAACAGCAAAATATTACACCCCGGTGGGGACCAGTACTTCTAAAGTTTTAACTTGTACCACTCAACAAGGAAGAGTTTTCTTTATTGAGACATGACCAAAACATGACTATCCACTGCTGAGAAGTCACATTATTTCTCACTTATATGCATTGCAAATTGCTGCCATGGCCTCTTCAGTCAGTCCACCTGGATTTTTTGTTGCTCTTTTGTCCTTGCCCATGGTACAGAGAGAGGGGATTTCTCACATATAAAACAAGGCATGCAAATTTTCCCCATTTCAAGTTCAGCAGCATGGTACTATGAGAGATAGAAAACTTGGTTTTATTACAAGCAAATAAACTGAATGACCTAAGGTTTATTTTTCGTTTTGATTGTTACTAACCCATAGGCGTTTCGCAGAAGTTGAAAGGCATCCAGTCTAGTTTTGGAATATATGCCGGGGATTAAGCATTCGGGAATAGGGCAATTATGTATTAACTAGGAACATAGCTGGGACAGTCTCAGACACATGGCTGGCCANCTCCCGTGCTCTAAGGAGGTGCTGTTTACAAAGTGGCCAGCAGTGATGGAGCCATATCTTATTAGAGAGTTACCAGGGAAGGCGACAGTGTTCCAGCTGTATGTATCACCTTGTACTGTTTCACCTTTGAGGAAGTAACAGCAAAATATTACACCCCGGTGGGGACCAGTACTTCTAAAGTTTTAACTTGTACCACTCAACAAGGAAGAGTTTTCTTTATTGAGACATGACCAAAACATGACTATCCACTGCTGAGAAGTCACATTATTTCTCACTTATATGCATTGCAAATTGCTGCCATGGCCTCTTCAGTCAGTCCACCTGGATTTTTTGTTGCTCTTTTGTCCTTGCCCATGGTACAGAGAGAGGGGATTTCTCACATATAAAACAAGGCATGCAAATTTTCCCCATTTCAAGTTCAGCAGCATGGTACTATGAGAGATAGAAAACTTGGTTTTATTACAAGCAAATAAACTGAATGACCTAAGGTTTATTTTTCGTTTTGATTGTTACTAACCCATAGGCGTTTCGCAGAAGTTGAAAGGCATCCAGTCTAGTTTTGGAATATATGCCGGGGATTAAGCATTCGGGAATAGGGCAATTATGTATTAACTAGGAACATAGCTGGGACAGTCTCAGACACATGGCTGGCCATGGTGGCTGCCATGTTGCCTCTGACATGAGGGGGGCATAGAGGAACCAGTCCAAAGAGGAGAAACGCCCTCCCAAACCCCCCACGTTGTAAAAAGGGATTTGGACCTTAAGAATGTTTAAAAGCATAGTTTTTGAATCGGAGGGTGTCCTCCTAGGGATCCTGTGTGACCTGGGCACCCAACACATGTTGTAATTAAATTTTCCTCTTTGTTATATTCCTTTTGTTTCACAGACTTTTGCCATTTTTCTAAGTTTAATAAGAATTTTTTCTCACAGTACAATCTTCACTTTTGTTTGCAGTTCTGCTCTTACAGAAGCGCCAAGCAGCTTCATACTCAGTAATAGGAAAAAGCAATTCCAGCACTCCATACATCACGATGTGAAGGTCAGAAGCTTCAGCACTGCTTTCAAACTTCCCTGTTTTCCAAAATCCAGAAATGACAGATTTATCTTGAAAATAATGCTTTTCTTTTCTTCACTGAAATAATCCCCTTCTACAAAGTAACTCCTTAATCTCTTATATCCTAATTCAGAAGAGAAGGAACTTTTACTTTTGCCTCCCTCCCCTCTCCACTTACTGTTTTACAAACTAGAATAATAAGTTTTAGGATCATAGCCCTAACCTCCATTTCTCACTTCTGTGGTTTACCAAACCAAAAATTCCCACTAGTGACCAGAGGCACAGAAAAAGACATGAAAAGCCTGAAATCAGAACTTAGTACCTGACCCTCACTATATGAGCAGTATTATGTTTGTTGTGTTCAAAAATGCTATTTAGCCATTTTTACAACTTTGTACTTTTTTTTTTAATATATGTAACATTGCCAGAACCCATCACAGTGAATGTTTTTTTTCAAACTAAATATGCCACTCCAGAAACCAATGGTGTGACATGAAGTCACCACACACACAAGCTGCTGCTAATGCCTGTTTGGCTGAGTATTACTGAATTTTTACATAGTGGTACACATAATGTTAACTGCTTCTATAGGTTGTCCCTATGTGGAACAGATTTATATGTTTATTCTTGGTCTTAATATTCTGTAACCTGGCTGTAATGCTAAGATGAGCCAAGATTGTAGATTTGGTGATGTGGAAAGGCCAAGATGAGAATATTTCAACATTCAAACAACAGTGTTCACTGGATTTATGGAGCCATTTGCTGCAATTGTACTTCTTAATATTAGAACATGCTGCACACTTTCTACAGGTTTCTTCACTCTATTGAGTACTACAGATGCATACACTTTTCCATCATTCCTTACTATGTTGTCACCTCTGCCAGTGGATAGAAGCACATGGACATCTAGGCATCTGTACCAGTCTTAACACCATTTGTGCATATTTACAAACTGCTACAATTTTCACTCTACCTGCCTGCAGCTGCAAGCCGTCTAAAACTCTCTCTTCACTGCGTTGTCAATCAAGGCAAAAGATCCTAGAAGTGCCTCGGCAAAGTCTCAAGCTCATGAATGACTGCACAAAACACAGTGACAGTTACAGTAGCATTTCGTAGAAGCATCTTGGCTGCCTTGGAAATTAAAGGACCAAGCTGTAGGCACTTGAAAAGGTTAATGATTAAATACTGAAGCCTCTTTACAAAGTAGCCGCTTTACACTTGTGCAATTACTGAAAGTTAAAACTCTTAGTGGAAAGACATTTCAGTTCGCAGCATTACAGTTAAGATTTGAATTGAGCAGTTTCCCACAAAAAGTAAAGACATGCCAATAGCTACCAAATGCTAAAATTGCTTGCAAAGCTTTTCCTGTGCCAAATGAGTATGTACTTGTGTAATGAAGTGCAAGGTGTTTATATAACCACACTGAATAGCTCTCGGGTCTTGAACAAGATACATCAAGTCAAATCTGCAAGTTGAGTCACCATGGCAGCTCCCAGCATGAAACTGTCTTTGGCAGATGGCCACAATGACTGGCCTCCACAGATCTGGAGTTTTGCCAATCTTTAGCACTTCACAACAAATTACTTTAAAGGGGAACCGTTGACATGGCTGTACAGCTGGATCATCAGACAAGCAGCATTCTCATTCAGCTTCCAAATACAGGTAGTCACTATACACTGGACTTTGCATACTGCCACACCACAGCTAGTCATAAGGTGTATAATAAGAAACTAAAAACACTTCCACTTTCACTCTTGAATGTTTTTGTAAAGATGTTAATGGAAATCCTCACATAAGCACTTCTCGATTTTGACCAGCCCTTTGTAGTAAACTTGTTACATCAAAAAATAAAGAGGTACTAGGTATTTGACAAGTGTTGAGGGGCTAACACGTGTCACATCTGTTTCTGAGATAATGGGTCACCATGCTGCTGCTTCAGTTGAGATGGAAGAACAGATCAGAGATCCTGATTACGTGATGCAAGTCACTGGCTCCATGCTTTGTCCATGGAGCTTCTTGGGCTTTTACTGCCCGAATTCACTGCCCATTTGCAAACCAGAAGTAACCTAAATTCACAAAATCTGACTGTAGAAAAGATCATCTCACCATCCAAAATGCCTGAGTGTCCCTGGACTAATTTATGAGAGCTGAGACTGACTAGGCAATCGAACTTAAGTCTTGCAAGAAATAAGGCTGATTCTTTCTGAAGAAATTAAAAACACCTATGCACACAATTTAAAGCAGAGTTAGCTTTTACAGCAGCACCCCTACTTCAAGAATCAAGTTTACTACAGCTTAAAATACTGTGCAGCCCTAGAGTCGATCAGCATTCAAATACACCGGGCCATTGGGGTAACATTACAAGTGTCAGGTTAAGGACACTGTCTATATGAATCATGCTTTGTTTTGGAATTTCATACCAACAGTAAAATCAGAGGGGCCTCTCCTCTTCCTCAATACAAGAAACAGAGTTTTGTATCACCATTTGTCAGCATGGCAAGAACTTTCATTAGGGAGAGAATCTTTGAGAAGTTTCAATTAACTTGTAAAGGTTCATGCTGTCTAATCACTAAGTGCTTAAAAAAGATGAAACCAAAAAGCCAAGCAGATTCAGGTAAATGCTTTTCAGATTCAACTACTGAACACACAGACAAGGGATTATTAAAATAAAATCAAACATTTTCTCAGTTTTCATCATGAAGTAATAAAAGTTGCTTAGAGGTTTTGATCACTAAAAAACTCACAGCATTTAACAATTTGCTGAAACAGAAATACTTAGTTGGTGTCCTAGACATTTAACTAGAAATGGACACTGGGTGCAATGCTGGATTTCACTCAGAAGACTAATTTAGAAAGACACATCAGATCAAGATCCATCCCAGCTACCCTGTGACAGCTTCTGGGAAGCATCTTTAAAAACTATGACTTAGTGTAACCTTTTTGTTCCATTTGTCATGGAACAAAACATAAATATGAAGGAGGATGAGTTCACACAAACAGCAAGCTTCTGAGAGAAGTTCTCTATTCTGTAGTTAAGCACTGAATGCTCTCAACTCCCACACCCTAACTGTGGCCAGCTTTTCTCTGCCTTACTGGAAGTGTGGGACTGGCCTTCGAAAATTTCTTATTTTGCAGGGACACCAATTTTGAAATATATTTGACCATATCCTTTTAAATGGAAAGAAGGCAAGTAGGTTGGGCAAGGGATAGCATACTGAGCCAAATTAATTTAATGAAAGACTAAACTCACATTTTGGCCACTCCCTTTTCCCCACAGCTAAAAGAAGAAAAGAAACCCCCACATAACCTGACTGATTGCTGCCTTAGAATTCAGAATAAGAAACTATCAAATAAGTAAACAATGTATTTAGAAATTATGCCAGCCATCTTTATGATTCCAGATCCCTACTGAAGAGGACTGGGAAGTCCGTATATTTCTTGACAGTTGAAAGATGAGGAGGTGGGGGAAAGATGAAGACTAGCAGCTCATATGAGGCAGATACTGAGGTTGCAACCAGAGCTGTATTGTGGGGCATCTTTAAAGATCAGCATCACAAAGCAGTCCAGCCCCAGCAGTTGGACTTGTGACAGTTGTGGAGGGCAAGGCACTCCCTTTTCTGCAGATTCCTGAAGGATAAGACAACTATCACCACCTGCTGTTAAAAGTGCTTGATTCACAAAAACACAGGGACCAACAGCTGACTGGCTTACAAGACACAACACCCCCTATCTTTTTTCTTTTTGTTCCTAAAAAAGGCACATATTTATATTCACTTGACCTAATACACCACCAGAAAGCAGTCAGCTATGTGAGTGCTCACTGGAGTCCTGCAAATGATTAAGATATCTTTATTTCAAGACATTTAAGATAATCAAGTAAGCACTGGTAGAATGCGCAAGTACAGGACCTGCGCAGAATTCAACTCTGTCACTTTTCTGTATGAAGATTGTCAAGAGCAGGCTGTCTTTACACCAACCAGGATTAGCTGACATTTTTAAAAGAAAAGCAGCCAGCACTACTAGAATTCCTAAACAGCAAAGATCTCCACTAAAATCCCCTTAATTCTGGAAGACTTAAAAAAAAAAAAAAAAAGGAAAGAAAAATATATTCTCTTGACAGTTTCAACTTAACATCAGACTAGGAAGTACAAATTGGTCATATTTTATTAAAAACATCATTATTTACAGAATGATACAAGAAAAAAAGTACACAATGAACACTGTGTGCTCTGTAAACAAAGTTATTTGAAAGGCAGGCTACAATTCATTAATCAGTGAAAAGCAGTTTACTCTTCACAGAATGAGTCCTCAGAGTCAGAAACCATGGACAGCAGTAGCCTACATATTTGCAAGCACCCCCTTTTGCAAGAAAGACCCAAGAATTTAACCAGCAATCTGAGCTCTTCTCTCAGAAAGCATTCTCCTCCCTACAAATTCAGTACCATTCACCCTTGTTCAAACATGACAGCTGCCAGAGTTTTCAAGGCAAGATGTCCACATCCTGGGAGGTTTACAGAGCCTCAGATGCACAGAACGTCTCAAAATCATGGCTTCTTTAGCAAGGTATTCTCAAACATTTGTATTTTACAGTAATAGTCTCCAAACTACTGCAATGTTGTAAGTGTATTATAGCTTTCCATGATAACTTAACTTTAAAAATCATATTTACTCAGAAAAGTACACCAGAAGGACTTCAATTGCAAAAGGGCTCCTTCCACCTCAGGGGAGAGGATTACAAGTCTAACCCAGAACCCAGCAGAATGCTCAAAACTCAAGCTGTCCAGTGGTTTTACCAGCCAGAGCAACAGATTCAACTATGTAGTGTCTTAGTTCAAGAGAGAACTAAGACATTATGCTGGCCAAGAAATAATCCCTCTCCTTTAAATTTAGGAAACAGAACTTTAATTAGGAAAATATATATATATATATATATATGAAGAAAAGGATAACAGTTCTTAACCACTATATATATATATACACACATATATAGAAAAGAACCAAACAACAACAGTTTGTAATAAAACCCCTCCACCCCCCAAATGACAAGGCAAAACAGTCAAAAAGGTCTTTTTTGGCTACCCCCAAAAAGGGGAATGCAATTATATTTACGGACAGCAGGTGGCGATGTCGTGCCGAGCTGGCTGGGCTTCCTCAGGGTGTTGGCAGTTAGTTTTCAGGTTGGTTCCCGTGAGAAAAATGGGAAGGCAGAAAAGCAGCAACAATCCTGTCTCCGCAGGGGTGGGAAACCGGGGCATTCTTCCTTTTTTTCCTCACGGTAAATTTGTGGTGTTTATAATCGTTCATGGATGAAAAAACGGTTGAGTTAGAGAAGGGAAGAGGAACACAATCCAATATCCAGTGTTGCCGAGATTGGAGTGTCTGTGTCCCCTCCTCCTCACTCCGCTGAGAGCTGAGCTCCTGCCTTGCGCAGGAAAACTAGAAAAGCCAGTAACACCAACTCCCTTCCCCCTCTGTCCCAGGCTGGGGGAGATATCAGAACAAAGAGCCTGGCCAAGGTAGATAACATCAGGGTATACATGTCTTTTGTCTCTTTTGTTAAACATCTTTACCGACACTAAGGCGTTGGCTCCCAGTTTTTTGGAAGGAATTTCCCCTTAGGCTTTGAAAGTCTAACATGTAGTCTCCCTGAATTCATCGTGGCTCAAGTCAGTTTCAGTTGAAAATCCCAGGATCAACGTAAGGATATGCAAGAAACTCCCCCACTTTATTGCCTTCTGCATCGTAATGGAGCATCCGAAAACAAACATCACAGAAGAAACAAGGATCCTCTGGTGCCAGACTGTCTCTGTTGGTTACCCACCTGCAGGTTACAAAACACAAGTGTTTTTCCCAAGTCCAATGCATTTGTGACACATATCTCAACAATTTGCTCAGAGTTGTGGATGGCACCAACCAACACCAGTAATACTATACAGACCAGGCACTACCCATATTGCATATCTCCCGCCTCATTTCCAAACTCCACACCCATTCAGTGTCATCCCAGCTGTTACAGCAGCATTTCCCGAGCAACTCCTCAAACCTGTCTTAACTTATACAGTGCCTCAGAAAAAAATTAAAAGGAATCTTCTGTCCACACTGTGGCCATTTTAGTTATAAAAAATAAATCCGTTTTCCTTTAATGTAAGAAACTGTGATATAGAGCAGACATGTGACTGACCCAAAATACTTGAGTAATAACCAAATCCATGTATGAGTCTAAAAGCAGGACCTAGATGATGCAGACAAGAAAGACAAGGAGAGTACTGCTGCACACTCCAGCAAGCACTGATGTCAACATGAACAGAAGTTAACATGTACAAGGAGGGCCTGCCATGTCACTGAGCAATTAATTTATCCTAGCACTCCAGAGGCTATGACATCTGATTACAGACCCTATCTGCACAGATTAGAACACACAGGACAGCCAGCCAAAGCAGCTCTGCTGTCCGTGGTTTAGCATGTGCCCACTTAAGCTTAGTGCTTAATCCTAGTTTTAGTTTAATGCATTTACATTACCTCTGGTAATGCCCTCCCCATCCCATCTTTCCCCCATATTGACCCTTTAGCTCCACCTCCCCTTATGGCCAAATGCCTCACAGATTATAGGCACTTCTGAAGGCATCCTAGCGGCTCTGCTAGGAACACTGGGATGGGCTCCCATCACAAGGGGAAGTGGCTCTTTGTCTGACTCCAGGGAAGTCTAAGGCCAAACAAACAAGATAACGAAGCCGCAGCTGCTGTGTCAAACTAAGACTGAGTGTAAGCTGCCCTGGGGGAAAAAAAGGCGAAAAGGTGTTTTTGCTAATAAATCATTAAGACCTATAAAATCAATGAGCCTAGACTAGTTTAGAGAAATTTCTACTGTCTATTGAAAGTCTTTCTCATATCAACTAAAGAGTATAAAGAGCACCAAATTCACATTCTGCTCTATTAACTGCAGAAAACCTGTGCATCACAAAACATTCCTTCAAGTACAGCTGCACAACACACAGTTTTCAGATAGAGGTAAGGAGTTTGCTGTGGAAAAAGTTACATACCTTTTAAAAATCTCTAGATTTTACTATTAAAGTTGGACAGATCTATTTTTCCTTAGATGCTAGATTAAACAAAAGGTCTGTATGGCTTCTGGTAAATGAATTTGCAACAAATATCATGAAAAGGGGGAAAATGCAGCATTTTCCCCCATGAGTATGATTTTCAAAAGTAATTGATGGGGAGCCAAGCTCTAGGTATGCAAAAGAATGTCTATCAAATAAATAACCTCTTCATCATTTTAGTTTTTTTGAACCTCCTGAATCATCACCCCCAAATGAATGCTACCTGCAGGAGTCCTTTTTCTGCTCAGAGGGAGACCAACTACTCAAAAAGAGACCATTATTATTATTATCATTATCATCATCATTATTTATATACAGAGCTTTGATTTTTACTTTAGTAGCACCTCAAAAGACTTATTTAAGGAGACAATAGGATCAAGAATATAGCTTACCTTGCTGTATACATTTTGCACACAAAGCATTTTCTGGTACAGAGCCAATGTTTCTTGATTAGCAAGGGATAAAGGTTCCTGTCCAGACAGTCATCATGATGAATGAGCCTTGAGGGAAATACAGAACATACAATAAAGACTCTGCCACATTGGAATTTATCTGGTCATAAGCACAGACATTGAAGATGGTATAATTTAAATTCCTGTATAAACTATGACTAGACTTCTGCTTAATATTTCTTAATAGAGATGAAGATCTAGACGTAGACTGCTGGTTGTACTATCTGTGGATTTGATGGTCACAAGTAAATTCTGTTTGTGCAGTAACTCAGACCATCTCCTTTCTATGATCTTTTCAAAGCTTTTATATTCCAACCAACAGGCTATTCCAACCAATGGCCAACAGGCCATTACCAAATGAATCTCTAGAGGTTCATAATCCTGAGATCACCTACTTGCAACAACTATGTCATTCTTTGGGCTGTATTCTTCTTGGGAGGCACTATATATTATCAATACTTTGGTACATCAGGTTCCTGGGAACTGAAAATGACCTGTCACCCATTACAGACAATTAGAGGAGTCCTCACACTACCCACTGAGCAGAGTATCCACAACTGTTCTACTGTTAATGCTGTTGCCACCTCCAGTCACTATCAACTCCTCCTCTTAGCTTATCCACTTCAGCCCACTATTACTGCTCTTCAGTTCCCTTTTTCCTGCCCCTTAGCTTCATGTTCAAACAGACTAGTCCGGCCAGGGCCTATACCATCCCGCTCCCTGATTCTGCAGAATCAGTATGTATATCTGACACACACTGGCTACGCACAGAAAGAACTCTTCACTGGCGGTGTCATTCCTGTTATATGGCAGCCATAACATACTAACTCGAAAGCATTATTTTTATGCAAATTAAAAAAAAAAAGAATAGATTACTCTCTTTCAGAGATACTCATGTATGTGGAATAAAAAATTAAATAAGCTTTGCCTAAGGCAGCACAATAATCTTAAAGTAGTAAGTTAGTCTAACAAAATTTGCCATTTAATGTCTGAACTTTGTCCACAGAAGGCTTGCTTTCATTAGCCTAAGGAGTCCCAAAGAACAGTAACTTACCTTATATCTGTGATAATAATGATGTGCTCACAGTTCCCTTGGTGGCAGAAAAGGTATGGAAAGCCAATTTTGAGGGACAAGTCATTAAATATGTAGTCCTCCATTTTAACAGACTCAAGACTTCCATAGCCTCTGTCATGAGATTCTGACCACTCTATAATTGTTCTGAAAAGAGAATGGCTCATCAGCATAGCAATGCTATGAATGCACAGAAAAAGATGCCTTGGGGACATGCAAGACTCTTCACTGAGACTCAGTTAGATGACAAAAGTAAAACAATTGACATAATTTTGTAGTAAATGAAGGTCATTTTGCAGCAATACCACAACCCACTGCTACTGTGGAACACCTGCATTTAAGTTCCCAGCAGGCATTTTCCGGAGCATTTATAGTCAATGCATGCTTCTGATGGCACCCATCCAGGTCAGATTGTTTGCAGCACAGCACTTCTCCAGCAGTACAAGAACTCCAGTTACCAGCAGGTCATTTTACTCCTTTGGTCAGTAACTTTGTTTTAAAGTATTAATATGATTTTTTTTTTTAAGGAGAAACACAAAGCAGACAACTGCACAGTTACATTTCTAAAATTTAGCACTAGAAGAGCACTGGCCACTCTATTCATTTTTGGCTTTTCAGCACACTCCTACATACAAGGCACTTCAGTTCTACAAGCTTTGTTTGTTATCACAAGCTCTTCTGTGAAGATCATTGTTGCTCATAAAGAGAAGGAAAATAATTATTTCTCTGAAGTCACACAAGAAGCCTGGTACATCAACAGCGTCCAAACTCACAGCTCTTCCATACCAGCCAATTTAAACATTTTAATCTCACGAGTGTGTCAGCAAACCCTATTTCCTTAAAGTCTCAGATTTTTTTTCTGAACAGTCACACACTCCGAATGTTGACTCTACTATGAAGGTATTCAGCATGTTTTCAAGACTGAGCAGAATAACCAACTTACACACAGCTGAGCTTGCTGTCTTTCTGACCCATCTTCTACCTCAGTCTTTTGATGATCATCACAACTAGGGAGAGCACTTAAAAAGCCAGTACAAACTGGCACCTGTCACCTTTCACAGCAATCCTAGCCCAACAGAGCAAAACAGGATTTGAAGGGTAAAAATGGATTCATACTCTTTTCAGAAAGGAAGTGAATGGAGGGAATAGTAGAGCAAGTTAAACTTCTGTGTAAAAAGCAATTCAACATGGAAGGACAATATGGAAAGTCTATGGCTGCTCTATACTTTAGATATTCCAGTATTTAAAATACCACAAATCAGAAACAAAACAAAATAAATTTTCTGTCCCTAAGGCTTTTCTTAGTCAACATCTACAAATACTGTACCTGCTTAGATCTCTACACTCTGGATATCTTTTGTCATTATAGAAGATGCCTTCAAAATAGAAGAAAGCAGATTTGTAGAGATCCTGAGAGACAGAGAAAGAGAGAAGTCTGCATTAGTGTTACAAGAGATTAGACACCTTAAACAAGAACAGGTTGAAAATCTAAGCACTTTAGGTATCTAAATGAAATAAGAGACTTCATTCTACAGAATCTAAGAAAAGTGTTGTACTGATTTTAGATTCTGATGTGACAACTAGGCTCATATGATTGCCATATGCAATGACTGCATATGCAGCTACTCTGCTGATACTGTTCTCAAGCCATTACAGGTTATCTTAGTGCTCTTATTTCACTCCCTATTATTGCAGTTATGAATTTTGACAAAAACACAGAACAAGGACATAAAGATCACTGAACAAATTAAGTAATTGCATGGCACTGACTTTAAAAAAGACTAATAATATTTTGAAAAATTAGCAGAATGTTGTGGGTCGACCTTGGTTAGCTATCAGATACCTACCCAGTTGCTATCTTGCTCCTCTTTCCCAATGGGACTGGGCAAAGAACATAGAAAAGAGAAGCTTGTGGGTTGAGCTAAAGGCAGTTTAAGGAGAAAATGCAAAGGCTGCATGCAGGAGAAAAGCAAAAATAAGGAGATTTACTCTCTTTTTCCCATCAGCCAATGATGGTTAGGCATAGAAATAAGCTGCTCAGAGAAGCAGTGGAATTGTCAGACCCGGGAATGTTGAAAAGGTGTGTGCATGTGGCACTTAGGGACATGGTTTAGTGGAGAACATGGTGACAGTGGGTTAATGGTTAGCTCCGCTTCTGGAGTTGATTTGGAACCTGAAGACTCTTGCACTGCTAGTATGAGTGCGATGATAGATAGAGGAGAATGGTACAAACGGACTCTCTGCATGGAGAATTTTGAAGAATGCTAGATTTTCTTTTGAGACCCTAGAAGTGATTGGACATTCCAAAATTGCGTATTTGTCTTGTTTATACAGATGTAACCATGTGGTGGTTGTCTGTTTGTTTGTGTGTGTGCACACAGGGGACTGGACTGCAATAATTCTCTATCATTTCAGCAAAAAGTACTTTGTGTCCTGATCAGGTACACTGGGTCTGGCTGGGATAGAGCCAACTTTCCTCACAGCAGCCCATGTAGTGCGTCCTCCACACTCCTGATTCAGTGGAGTTAGTAGGACACCAGTGTTTTGGCTACTGCTGAGCAGTGCTTGCACAGCCTCAGGCCTGTCTCTCTAGCTCTCCCCAAGGCCAGTGGGCTGGGGCTGGGGCTGGGCAAGAGGCTGAGAGGAAACGTAGTTGGGACAACTGACCTAAACTGACCAAAAGGACATCCCATGTTACAAGACGGTATGCTCAATGAATTGCTGGAGGAAAAGAGGAAGGGGCCATTCCTGGTAAAGGCATTTGCTTTCCAAAGCAACCCCTACACATGATGAGGCCCGGCTTCCTAGGAAATGGTTGGACACAGAATCATAGAATGATTAAGGTTCTAAAAGACCTCTAAGGTCATCAAGTCTAATGATAAACCCAGCACTGCTATGTCCAGTACTAAACTATGTCCCCAGGTGCCACATTCACACACTGAATGCTTCCAGGGATGGTGACTCCACCATCTCCCTGCGAAGCCTCTCCCAGTGTCTGACTATGGGGAACAAGGACTGAAAATGTAAGATTGGTGAGGAGAAAAGATATAAAATAATTATATTTTTCTTGTCATTGACAAAACAGATCATCTCAGTAATGCCATTCATCTCGGTAATGCCACCAGGTACTATTTACTTGCAGTGCATCCAATAGGCAGAACCAATGCAGTTGAATTTAGTTCTGAATAAAAACCACCAAGACAAAACTCTGTCTCCCTCTCCTCTATATGTTTTCAAAACTCCTTTACATGTTGAGGTTTTCACATAGAAAGTTTTACCTTGCTGATGTGCTCTGGTGCTTGATCTGGCTGATTGCTGAACTCACCACCTATCTGGAGGTCACTGACGCAGGAGATCGAGTCTCGAAGCTCACTGAGCTTCTGGCTGCCCAGTACAAGGACTGTTTGATAGGGCTTGTGATCTTTATGCTATGAAGAAAACAGCATACAAACTTCAGATAAATTACCACTTGTCAGCATCAGCACTGCTCTTCAGTTGTCAGCTTAAGGTCATTACTGGCAGCACATGGCACATCACTTCTCTGCATGAGATTTTAAACAGCACCTAGCCTCAGTTGCTCCTAAGGCTGACATTTATTAGTCTTAGTCAGAAACTCAAAAGTCACATTCTCCACTGGAAAGTGCAGGAAAGATGGAAAGTCTGAGCTCACACCAAATCCAGAAAGAGTACTTTAATTTTCATGTATTTAGTTTCAGATTTTGAGCTTTCTGTGAAATAAATTAACTACTAATGACTGTAAAAGTTTTGATCTGTATGAAACCCAGATTCTGAAAGTCTTAAGAAATGACCAGAGTTGAAGGGTTTACCACACATCTTCAGTAGACTTAAGAAAGCAAGATATTGCAAGAGTAGGGAAGAGACATTAGAATACAACCTAGAGATTTTAGTACCAACCTTCTGAAATATAACAGGATAGAAGATGTTCACAGTTAAAAGTAGTTCTCCCTCTTCAACTAGATCTGTTGGATTGTCTGGCCTCTTTCCAATTGCATGTGACTCCTGGAAAAATATACACACACCCATATACATACTATATTGGCAACCAAATATATATCATAGCTCCTGGACAGAAATGCTGAGAAATGCTGCTCTAACTCAGTTTTGAATATGTAGTCTTCTGAATTGAAAACAGAAGCCTACTTCCTCTAAGATGGAAAAGTGAGAAACTGCTCAAATTACCGATTTAAGCATGTTTTTTCATTTCTCAGCTTTGCTACAAGGTAGCTGGCTACTCCCTGGCTACTGAGAGGCCCTGCATAAAAGTAATTAGAGACTGCTGTCATTCTCCCCTCATGGAACCCAGCTGCGACCAACTTCCCCCGCTTAATGCTTTGAAATGCTCTTTGAATACTTACATATGTAAAGGGCGATTGCAACCCTCAGAATGAAAAACACTGACCTAGAAACTAACCACATGATGAAGTATATGAAAATTAAAGTTACTGCACCACTTCCTCTTACTAGGGAAGCTCGATGGAGGCCACAATTTCTTCAAAATCCAAAACCAAAACCCAGCACTGCCCTTGCCACACTACATGTTAGAAAAGAAGTAAAAAAAATTAGTTCTACATTTCCATCCTACTTTGTGTTTAAGACATGGCTCAGCTGTAAGAATGAGAGCGGGCACTTTTATGTGACAGTTTCCTCCTTTTCCAACAAATTAAGAGAGAATACTTACTGCACAGACACTTCCCACTAGCACGGAGTGTTCCTCAGATTTCGTAAGAGGAACATGTACTCCTGTGAGACCTCAGTTCAGAGATACTTGAGCTCTATGCTTCCATCTCCCTTCTTCATGGGACACAGTCCAAACTCACGTTTCTTACTGCTCTCATCCTGTATGAGGACACCATGGTCCCAACCAGCTCTGACACACAAACCAGTTATCATAGCTTGCTTAAAGGATGCAATAAATGACCATGTGCTCATTCTTCAGATATAGTAATAAGATATCACTCACTGAAAGCCTTTATGAAGGTTTCTGTTGCAAATATTTTCTCAGATACTCCCCAGGCTAAGAGCACAATACAGCTGTTGCATCATGCTGTTTACATAATGTGCCTGGGTCTCTGAACAGCTGAAATATGATAACTCATGACAGACCAGGAAACCACAAGGGGAAAAAATGTTTAGCAGTCACATTAGGCTCCTTCCTCACTACACTGCTCTCCCTAATTTTTTAAGTAGTTCATGGCTTGCTTGTCCAAACCATGGACTCCAGCACTTCACTGCCCCTGGAGGAGTTCATAGGAAGTGTAGATGCGGTGCTTAGGTACATGGCTTAGTGGTGGACCTGGCAGTGCTGAGGTAATGGTTAGGCTCAATGATGTTAGAGGTCTTCTCCAACCTTAATGATTCTATGAATCTATGAAAATTTATGAAATTAAGTTTTCCTGTTTATGACTTCAATGATTGCAAAGAAATCTTTAAAAAAAAAGGTACAAAGCATAATTAGAGGCATTTCAATATGGCTTTTGAGGAGTTCATTACTACACTCCTGGTTCCTGACAGGTCAGAATGGCTGAAAAACTTGGGTTACAAACCTCAGAATTAGGAACTTACTGCCACCATGCTGCCACTGCCCTTCTCTTTCAGCCCTAGAGAAACTAGGTCACAAACATATAAGGCTTTGTTTCCAACACAGGACTCCAGGAACAAAAACATTACACATCTTATCTACCTCTATGGTAAGTTCACATGATATCCAGCATACCTGATCCTCTACCAAAGGCTTTAGTATCAACCAAATAAAAGTCATACAGTGATAATTAAGTTACTCCTTAATTATATTCAGTACTAACTGACTCTAAGAGCAGACTTTCTGTCCTATCTTTCTGTAAAATGTCTTTAACCTTAATCATTACCTTCAAACTTATATCTGGAAACATTTTCAGTGTACATTTCAGAGTAATGAAAAAAAAAGGCAATGAGAAGTTGGATTTTGGTTGTCTTGAGAGGCTATGAGATGATAGGGAACTTACCATCTCATAGGCAAGAGTTTCTTGTCTGCAAGCCCGATCCACAATAATTGTTTCTTCTCTCCTCTCTAAGGCCTTCTTTCTAATTCTGAGGGACAAGACAAAATTTCATTCAACAACTTTCATGCAGAATCTCTAAGTATATTTTTATATCATGCAAGCTTCTACACAACAACTTTCAAAGACCAGGATTCCTGTCTGCCTTAGTATGACAGTCTAACTTCAAATGCTCATCTCCTGACTCACAAAACCTACAAGCCAGCTTGTAGATTTCACTTTGCATTTTTAATTCCTGTTATGTGCAACTTACAGCTTGTTTGTGGGCAGTTTTACATTTACAAGAAAAAACAACAAAATGTTGTTTAAAGAGGCTGTCCTAGAAAAGAACACTGCTACCTTTGAAGAAGCTATTTCAACTATCCCTTTCACTTGAAAAAAATGGATTCACATTCAGGTAAAACACAAGAGAAAAACAACCCACAAATATTCTTAGTCCCCATGGCATATACTTTAAAAAAAACACAAAAAAAACCCTTCAGCATCATTTATAGAAGAAAGAGTATCATGCACAGAATACCTACTAAAACACATGTATTTAACCACTGCATGAACACCAAACCCTTAACTTCCAGGAGAAGTCTATTTACCCTTCAGATCTTCCTAAAGGTTTTCAGTAGCAATCAGACTTAACACGGATCACTATCTTAACAGGACTATGCAAAGTACAGCAAAGGCCTGAACTGGCCAAGTGTGAGTTCAAAGCTCTCTAACTGATAGAAACTTCATGTATATTGCTCAACCTGTGAAATGCACTAGTAGTATCAATGAATTCTATACAGACTGGGATCAGATAAGGAGGCTATCTGGCTACAGTATAAGTACTTACCACTCTGGCTATTATAACATGACTTTGGGTTACCTTACCGGAGGTAAAACCTACAGATTTCTGAAACAGGGTTTTGGAGGAACCTCACACACATGATTATGAGAAGTCCCCTGCACACTCCAAACTTAGGCATCAGTTCAGAAATACTTAGGTCCAGAAACCTTAAGCTTTTCCAGCAAGAAAGATGGAACTTTCTGCATAACTTAGTAAAAAAATTTTAGGCAACATTAAAGCAGAAGGCTCATACCAATTATCCTATCAGAATCTAGTGTTTCTGCCCTTAGAGTATTTCTGTACACACACTGCTTCAGAAAATACACCATTGCTTGGAAAGAGAACAAGCAAGCCAGCAATACTTTTGTGCTTGTTTTCATCCCAAATAAGGGTCGTGCGAGTGTACCATAGTAACATACCGAAGGGTTAGTAGACTGCTGTCTTCAGAAATAACATCTGGGTCCTTCTCTATATCAGAGGACAGTAACATATCAATGCTAGAACAAAAAAAGAAAATAAGAATTACACATTTTTTTTCACATTTACCTCTTGATAAAAATCAGTTAATCTATTCTTACAAGAAAAAAAGACAGCAAAATATGAATAAGGAAGATATAGCTTGTATAGCCTAAATCAGGGCAAAAGTATGGTTGTTAAGATAAAGAATCAGAAGACAAAGAGTCCTAAACTTTATATCTGGTTTTCATAGAGACTGGGTAAATCCTATCTTTATTTTGCCTTCTCTTTAATGGAGCACAGCTACCTGAAGAGGTTTAACAAACCCTCTAAGTTCAAAATGTCCATCCAATACTTTGTATGAACTAAAAAGGCCATTCTTTCAAATCCCACCCATCTACTCTGATGTTCTGATGACACATGGCAAAAGAGATTCAACGAAAACCAATGATCAACCTCAACATGTAGTTTAAAGCAAATACTCATGGTCAAATACAAACACGAGCAAGCCACCACTTTTACGTGAGCTGCCATAGCTCTATTAAGGCACCAACTTATGCCCCATTTCTTCCAATCAGAACAAGACAAACTTCTGTCAGAAGCGATGGTCCACTCTACCTTGTATCCTTTTTTCCATTCTCACTTTTCTTGTTTCATGCAGCATAGAGTGGTGTTATGAACAGCACACCTACTGAAGTAAAGTAACACACTACAGATAATGCAACTCACAGCTCACCCTTTCCGTAGAACTGACCGCATCACCAGACTATTTACGTCTTTCTGCACATGTATCAGTGACTCCATTGACCAAACAGCCCTGGTCACCTGACGACCTACCAGTTTGAAGAAATTACTATATATTCAGTTCTTTAAACACCACAGATGTTATTTACATTGAAAATGTCTACTGTCTACCATTGTGAAGTTTCACTTGCATCAAAGATGACAGTTTCCCATTTCTCTTCTGTGCATACAGTGTCAGAACTCACCATCAATACTTGTGCTTTCCTTCCTTCCCACAGCCCTAGACCACAGGTTTTTGGCTGTGGTACCCACACCACGCCCACTAATTGCCTGCCTCAGGAGAGTAACTAATACTCCCCACAAGGCAGCTATAAGGAGACACTGTGGAAAGTAGTTCACAGGTAAGTGGCTTCCTCTTTTCCGCTGTAAGGACAGAAAGGTAGCTAGTGTGAAGAGAAACTGCCAAAGAACCCCTGACAAATACTGTGGAACCCTGCAAGCTCTGATACTACCATTTCTCACTACGGAAAAGTCATAAATCCCCACTTTCTAAAGAAAAAGCCAGTGTTAAAGATCAGGCTGATAATTCATTGCATATGAATTGTAATCACATGCATCTAGGCCTTGAAAGGCTATGTTCCATTACGGCCTTACATACAGGCCACACTGGAACTCCTCCTGGGTAACTTCACTGCTGCCAGCAGGACCACATAACTAATATTTGGTCCATGGTCCTGAGAAAACCAGGCTTTACAAACAGAAAGTATATGCTGGTCCCTCCAGAAATTAAGGCTAAGTAATAGATGTCATATCCCTAAGAATTGAAAGTGCAGGCAATACAAAGTTTGCACTGGGCACACCTCACTCCTGACTGCTACAAGCATGGCATACCACAGTGTCCCCACAGACACTATTCCCTGTGTTCACAAGTACACTCAGGGCACTCAGTTATGACTGAGGGGAAAACATTCACCAGACTGTTTAATGGAAACCAAGCTGATGTATAGCACAGTGATGAGGAACAATAGTTGGAGGTCTCTATTGAAAAAAGCATGCAAAGCGTTGTATCAGTTTATGTCTCCTTGCAAGATACTTTGAGGTGTCTAGAAATAAAAAGGCCATAAGCAGCTCTGTGGAAATGGGGACATGGAAACAGACTACCAGTGAAGCCCTTAATCACTGTGACTTTCATTTTCTCAGGATATTCTAGCAGCACAATGAGTTTTCTCAGTTTCAAAAATTCAAAGATATTTGAGTATTTTTATAAGCAGATAATATTCATGCACATATTTTAAAAGGACTACTTTCATCACCTTTGAGACACTAATACCACAAGACGCTAAACAGTAATACGTTAAGATGTTAATGCTAGCTTAATGCAGCTTTATAACACGTCCCTAGAGATATTTACAACTACCCCTTCCAATAAAACAAGGAGGTGAATTAGGGCTGAAATGGAATAAGGTACCTGCAAGCTTCACCCCACCTCACCTAAACACTGATTTGAGGCTTAGCCTGCCCTATACATGCACACAAGAAATCACATGGAAGACAAAACATAGTAATATAATTCTGCATCTCCAACATTCAAGGACTCCAATCACTCAAACACCAACAAAGAATATCAAGGTACACATCTTTGCTCACAGACCACTGAGGCGTTTGGACAAAGCCTAGAACTTTACTCTCCTGACACTTTGGTTATTTAAGAGAATTACTGATGGAATCTCCTAGATAAGGACACTATTTTACAGCTTTTAAAATCAGGTGAAATGCAACCAATCTCTATAATGATTACCTGCATACAACTTGAGCAATATGCAAAGTATTTTTACTGAGTCAAATGTAAGTAAGTGAAGAAGGAATTTTTTTCCTGCATTCTTCTTATAGGAATGTATTACAGGAAGAAAATAAAATAAATAAATAATCGCCACCCCCCAGCAACAACTACAAAAAAAGAGATGTCCAAAGAGCTAAACAGCACTTAAACATGATACCATTTCTCCTCACTAGAAGATTCTGAATTATCAAAAATATTTACATGTACACTGTGTCACTACATTCTAAAAAAGATTTAACTATGGATATTGAAAAACTTCATTCTGAATGATTCTCTTAATCTAACACTGTTTTAAAAATAAGTATCCACATCTTCTCTCTCTCCTACCCAAAGAAAACCTCCTGAAAAATTTCCCTTAGAAATAGTTCACAGGCAGAAAAATCTGTATTTATATCGATCATGCATTCATTTCAGCACCAATAAAGTTGTATTTATGCCACTAATAAATGTGATCCCAGGATACCACAGAATAGACCTTGGTGTAGCCCAGTGTTCACATCTCTCCTCCAGGCAAGAATATGAGCAGCTCAGAGCTGTGAGTGAAAGCGACCAGAGGTAGCGATTTGAGGTTGGCCAATGTTAAGGAGAGACTCAAGAGGCTAGGGCTATTTAATTTAAAAGCAAAAGTACATGAAGATTAGGGATTGGGATTTCCAGCCTGCACCAGGGAAAGGTCACACCAGGATGTGCAGGTTTATCTTCATTCTCCTGCAAAGCCAACAAACAGCTGCCAGATAAGGAGTTCTCTCCCTCTTATAGACTGCCAGTCCTTTTCCTCTTTCCCCAAATTCCACTTTTCATAGTATACTCAGCATCAGACAGCACTGCTCTGTAACACCAGCAAATGCAGACAGTAGAGGAAATGCAGCAGTTGTAAATTGAAGAAAGCAGAACAGAAGAAAAAAGCAAAAGGAATGCAGGGAAAAATGGAGAAAGCACAGAAAACCTGCTTGGAATTCAAATGAAAACAGCAATAGACAGAGTCAGGCAACACAGTCGCTGCAGAAAATACACCACAGCACAGGAGCAATCAGAGACCCTCCAATCTACACTTGGGAGAGTTTAGACATCAATTCCCGAAGTTCCAGCAGAATACATTCCTTTAAAACAAGCATCAGACTTTATTTTTACTAAGCTAGTAACGGTGAAAAATCATGCTAGTCACCAGAACTAGGACAGCTGAAGTACAAAGGTAGAGATAGGAGCAGAACTCTGGCATATCTTCCTTACTGATAACCTGCATGTAAATTACGTAGCGTGATGATTTCTACAGGAGTTACTGCCCAAAATGAAGGTATTTCTACAAGCCAGACAATTCTCACTATCCACATGGCCTGAAAGCCTTTCACGTATAACATGTTAGATGCTGCTGCTTCAACCCCGACAAAGCACTTGAGTAAAACAGGTCAGTGGGAGCTAAGGACCCAGAGAAGGTCAACAGGGAATGTATGCTGCCAGCTATCTGAATTCATCTAAATGATGTTTTTAAGGGATTCAAACTAAAAGAGTAGGTTTAGATTAGATTTTTGAAGGCAGTTCTTTGTTGTGAAGGTGGTGAGGCACTGGAATAGGTTTCCCAGACATGCTGTGGATGCCCCATCCCTGGAAGTGTTCCAAGGCCAGGCTGGATGGAGCTGAGTAACCTGTTCTAATGAAAAGTGTCCCTGCCCATGACAGGGAGGATGGAATGTGATGATCTTTAAGGCCCCTTCCAACCCAAGCCATTCTGTGGTTTTAGGATTCTATGCTAATACAACCTACAGCTGGCTTATTTCTTCATGTAAGGTATTTGTTTCACTTTGCCACTGAGGCCTCCTATGACCACGTATATTTTCGTATACCTTAAGTTTTACCCAACCAGGACTATATTGCTAAGTGTTTAGCTATATAACTTCTTAAGCGCTGAGCTGTACGTTCATGAATTCAAGGCCCTAACATAAAATTTCCACCAGCAGAGCACTACTCTCTAGCAAAGCTGTCTTCCTTCTCCACTGCACATTTGGCTACAGGGACATTGGTGAGAGACGCTTTGTCAGGAACTGTAGTGCCAGGACAAGGAATAACGAGTACAAATTGAAGAGGGGAAATTTAGCTACGATATTGGGAAGAAATTCTTTATTGTGAGAGTGGTCAGACACAGGCAGAGGTTGCCCAGGCACGCTGTGGATGCCAGAACTCTGGCAGAGTTCAAAGCAGGGCTGGACGGGGCTCTGAGCTCTCTGCTCAGGTGGGAGGTGTCCCTGCACATGGCAGGGGGGATTGCGACTATATGGTCTTTAAGGCTCATTCGACCCCTTAACATTCTGTGACGCAGCCGGGAGATAAACACAAACGCATGCTGCGGGCCCGGGCAAGGCCGTTCTGCGGCAGTTTTTGCTCGTGCACCTCCCAGCCCCCCGAGGCGGCGCTGCGGCAGCGANNNNGGGGCCGGCATGGCGAGGGGCGGGCTGAGCAGGGGCGGTGTAGGGGCCCGCGGTGTTCACTGGGGAAGCAAAAAGCCAGAAACAGAAACGCGCGCCCCGCACCACGTTCCCCCTTCGCCAAAACAACGGCGGAAAAAAGCATTTCTCATGTTGTTAAGACCATGCCGCGGTACAAACACTCTCGCAAAAAATCAGAAGATTAAGGAGGTTGTGAAAGAGCCCTGAGGCCATCGGGCCCGGCCCGTGACCCAGCACCACCACCTCGGCCAGAGCGCTGCACTGAGCGCCGCTCCAGTGTTCCTTTCCCTGGACACCTGCAGGGACAGTGGCCCCACCACCTCCCTGGGCAGCCCATTCCAGTGCCTGAGCACCCTTTCTGGGAAGGACTCCTGCCCCATGTCCAATTTAAACCCTCTCAGGTGCAGCTCAATACTACGGACTTTAATCCTATTGCTAGTTGCCTGGGAGAAGAGGCCAACTCCCACCTGGATACAACCTCCTTTCATTGTACTTTATTGAAAAGTCACATTTTTTCCCTCCCAGAGTGAAAACTTAATGCCTTGGAAACCCTTTCTTTTATAGCATTAGGGTGTTTTATAATATGAATCACAAGGTTGATGAAATATACATAACCACCTAAAGTACTACTTCCTAGTACTGCTCATGGCAACACTTAAAAAAGTGTTAAAGCATGTGCCAATCATCTGGGAATGCCCCACAGGAATAGTGTGACGAAGGTGCCATGAGCACAACCTGTTAAGAAAGAGGCACACGCAATTCTGTATTTAGCTAACCGGATACACTTGCTGCACTTAGCAGCTGAACCACAGCCTTCGCACTCCTGGCTTCAGGCCAAATTATTCATGGAATCACAGAATCATAGAATGGGTTGGGTTGGAAGAGACCTTAAAAGTCAGCTAGTAACAAGTCCTCTTGCTGTCGTTAGGGACATCTTCCATTAGACCCTGCCCAGCCTGGTCTTTAACATCTCTAGAGATGGGGCATCCACAATTTTTCTGTGCAACACACCAAAGTGCCTCACCACCCTCACAGTGAGGAATTGCTTCCTAATATCTAAACCTGCCCTCTTTCTCTTTAAAACTATTGCCTCTTCTCCTGTCACTATCTGCCTGTATAAAAACTCTTTCCTTTTTTTGTCTCCTTCATGTGCTGAAAAACCATAGTGAAGGTTCCCTGGAGCCTTCTCTTCCCTATGCTGAACAACTTCAGCTCTTCCAGCTATTCGTATTGCTTCTCTAAATATGAAAATAATACTTGAAAAGAAGGTCTGTTCACAGTGGCTTGTTGCAGCAGAGGGTAAAGACAAGGCCAGAAAAAGTTAATGAAAGAAAACTGGGTCTTTGCATGCTGTTGGAAGACACAGGATGCCAGGAGAGAAGGTCATGACATTTGCCTGTCAGTTTCGCAAAGAAAAGTAACAAAAGGGGAGGTAAGGATGCAATAGCCAAACCAGGTGATATAAGAGCATATTTTGCTTTGTTTAGCAGTAACAGTATGGTCTAAAGCCCTTATGCCTCCCCAAGTTATATTTATATAAGCTTGAACTGCATTTCAATGCTGACTTTTTTTAATTAGCTCTCACTCACCTCTGCCTCTTAAGTGCAGTTATTATTCCTCATTGTGAAAATTTTGCTAAGCTCCAGCTCATTTTTCCTGTAAATATTGACAGTCTCTGTTTCCTTCTTCAGCTACACCCTCTGCTTTCTTCATCCATCTCCTTTGTGCATCATGACACTCCCCAGCTCTGGAAGAAGCTTTTGATTAAGGGCTGTTGCCCTCACTTCCTGTTGCATCCTCCCTGAAACCTATTAGTTGTTCCATGAGGAATTCTCATTCCAATTTCCCAGACCAAGCCTGCTTTTTTGTGTATTTGTTGTTATCTCTTATGCTTTGTTTATATTATGAATGTACCTTTCCTCTTTGTGTACTTGCAACATTACCTGAAATTGGAAAACACTTCATCACTTATCTGATGTAGCCATATCTAGGGTGGAAGTGACAGGGTTGTTTTGACCTAAGTGCAATGTTGACATAAACATGTAGGAGCAATTTCAGCCAAGAGCAGCAGTATTAAACCCTTCTCTTTCAGAAAGCTATCAGAAAGAAATTTTTAGTGTTCTAGAAAGCAAATAAGATATTGGTTTCAAAAACCTTCTTTGGAAAACCAAATACACTAAACTGTGTGGAAATTAGTCACCTGGATTTTTTTGTAAGATCATGTGAAAATGACATCACAGAATTCCCCAGCACAAGGGTGGTCAGTGCCAACCATGGTGTTGTCACAGAGGTGAGTGTGGTTTGGAAGAGGCTAGAGGCTGCTGTACTGTAATTGTTCATCCTTTTTAGAATAATCCCCTTGAGCTTTTCCATTAGATTCATGAATTTCTCTCCCCGCCTCTCTTCCTTTTTGCCATGGCAGGTTTGATTTTGAAGTTCTTCTATGTTAGTTAAAAAGAAAAAAACCTGTAAAGCAGGAAGGCTGGATAAGTAGAAGCTCAAGGAGCAGCCAAATTGAAAATACTAAAGCTGATAATTTTAACCATGAATGGATAATATGTTTTCTGTTTAATTTCCAAACTTCAGTACTAAGAAATCATATACTTATAAAGCCACTCCACTCAATCCAAATCCTCTTAAGAACAAAGAGAGCTATTTATTTTTATAGATTGGAATTAATCTGTAAGCATAAGGCACATGGGCATTTCAAAGTTTCCAAGAGGTACTTACTTTTCTCTGCTGGACTGACTTTAATAATTCAACAATAAAGCAATGAAGGACGTATGGAGAACTCAGGTAGTGTAAACTTGGCAGGTGTTAAGCTGAATTCTTTAAGAAGTGCTGTAATCCTAAAAGCATGGAAAAAACACTGGAGTTAGAGGAGCAGTGAAGATAGCACAAAAGACAGCCAGAAGACTAACCAATAAAAGCACTGTACATGCAAGAGCAATCAAGAAAAACTGTAACTAATGTTTGACTGAAGTAGTCAGGTAGCCCCTCTTTGGCAGTACTGTGGTATCCTGCAAACTTAAAAGACTGATTTTAGAGCTTCCATGTGCACAACTACAGCTACAGTCAGTAAATGCTGTGGATATATAACCATTCTGAAAAGGCATCCTAAATGGTCCAGTGAGTCCAAGGTAAAGACTAAAACCCCCTAGGCTTTTACCACAAGGAACACCCTTCATTCCTTTCTCAATTTGCACAATCCCAGAAATACATAAACATTTGTGAAGCTAACCACATTCCATGGCAGTATTGAATGGTACTTGTTCAGACACAGTTTTAATATAATGACATGGAAATGATTATTATAGGGTAATTTTGTGGCTTGATCATAAATCAGCCCTGGCTCACATTATCAAATTTAGAAAAGTAATTTAAAGTAGCCTGAGCTTTCACTCCAACCCAGAAAAATCACCATGATCATCACTTAAGCTTCAACATGAATGTCATGACTAGCAAACTTAATGTTTGTAGGTAGTTTGAAAAAAGTTTTGGGAAACTGGTGTTGAGCATTATTTTTATTCAATATTTCAGTATTGTCTCTGTCCCTCTTCATTACACCAACCTGTACAGTATGAGCTCTATGTTATCTGTGTACCTTAGCAGACAAGGAACATTGTCACTCTTAAGAACTTACTGTCTCAGCAGCACAATTACAGAGATACAGAAAAGTTCCAGAGCTGTAATTTTAGAAGATGGGGCTTCAACAACTGTCAGTTTTCTCTTTGTCGTGCCCTCTACTTCTGGCTTTGGTTCTGAGGATGACTTCTGGACAGAGCACTGATCAAGCCCAGTTGAAAGCACTACCCCAGCCCTTCTGGGAAAGCATTTTTTAACTTGGCCTAAGCTAAGCCATAGGATTTATAGTATGATCTCACACAGGGTTGCATCAGAACAGCCAGCCTGGTGCTCACCAGGAGTGGGAACAAAAGGGAAAACCTGGTAAAGTCTGGTCTGTCACTGCTTCCAAAATTCCCATGCCAATGAACAGTGGTCTGAGTGTGTAACAATTATTGCATCGAAGACTCCAAAAATCAAGCACCAGCATCTTCTACTATTACACCTGCATAGGAGTGATCCATTCCTAAAATGTAGCTATTGTGTCAAACATGGCTTATGTTACTTTTACAATAAATACAATAAAATATTAATATGCAATACAATGTCATTAAGGCTCTGTACAGATCTTTGTTTAAACGGATCACATGAAAAACTGCAAGCAATTTCAAAGTTGTGTAACTAAAACAGCATTCTTCCAAAGACAAGGTAAACTCAATGTACACAGAAACAATTAAAAAAAAAAAAGGAAGAAAACACCAGTGATTGGCAATTTCTGAACTACTCTTTGTCTGAATATTGCTTTTACATAACCCAGCTAAGAGTCAAATGAATGCTGAGCAGTCAGAATGATTTCCCTGAAGGGTTTTCATCTATCTTTAATGCTTGTTCTTGCCTGCCTTTAAAACAGATGAAAGCTGAAGAAGACAAGCTTAAGAGAAGGTTGTTGACAGGAATGTATACAATACAAACCATACCAAGAGAGGTCCGGTCTTTAGGCCTTAAATGTTGCTGAACCACGTCATTCTGACTGCTGAATTTGGGTATATAATTGGAATAGGGAACAAAGTCAGACATAAAGCAGCAGAAGTGTCACAGGGTAGGCATCATCTAGAGTTGTGGAGTGTATTATGTTATTTCCAGCCATAAGGAAAATTTTGGTCAAGAGCTCAATCTTCTGTGGTTGTATCAAATTTTATTTTCCCAGCATTTTCATTTCAAAGATGGTTTGTGCAGTGAAAACACTTCATCAGTACTGAAATGCAAACCATGGATGCTACTTTCATTTGCAGCATCTTTGGAAACATCACAAATATCATTCTTGGACTCGGGCATGCAGTAGGTCATGTTTTGTTACAAGATAGAAAGGAATGGTTCAGGAAATCACTTTTGGACATGAAACTCCACTGGTGAAATTTCCAGCTAGAAAACATGACACGTCTGTGATATATGTAGAGGGAATTTTAGTAATTGAAAATGCTTTTGAATATTAACTACGCACCAGACAACCCCTGTTTTTGTTCCCTAGTCAGACCCTTGGTTTTGTGAAGCTAAATGAGTTTTCAGATTTAGTTGTGGAGAAATATTGTCATAGGCAATGCCTGAAAAGCATTTTAGACAAAATAATATGATCATACATAAATTGCTTCTTGCATCAGGGGAATAATACAGCCTATGGGGAAAACTAAAATTTAAGAATTGTAAGAAAGAGATAAGATATATTAAGCACTTAATCTACCTTGGTGAGATCTCTGTTCAAGGTTCACACTAGTCTTTATCACATACATTCTTCTTCCAGGAAATTTTTGCCAAAATTTTTCCCTCAACAAAATTTTAAGTCTTTTTTCCAGAAAACTTCATTGAATCCCAATGACAGTCCACAAGACTTCACTTTCTAAAGCCAAACTACAGGTTTCTTATGACATATTTACCTTTTGGAAGTGTAGCTGTTTCACATATTTAACAAAAGACTAAGAAAATGTTGTTGATACAGTTTTACATACTGGTTTACCTAAGAAGGTGAAGTAGTACAGAAAAGGTTCAGATTTTCAGGGGTAGGTTGCATTACAACAGAATTACTTAGGCCTTTGCCAGTGTAAATTACCAGTGTGTTTGTGCTAAGACATAAGGAACTACAGACTTCTTCCAGGCACTTTTTCTCTTCAAGTAGAAATATTTCCAAGTTAAAGCATGCAAAGATTTGATGAGACACCAAGCAGATCTATAGCTGAGCTTCTATAAGTTGTCTTATCTGATCCATCATCTCCCATTGTCTGAAGACTCAGTGACAAATCTTTCATTTGCATGGTGTGCAACTGTTCCCTCCAACTCTGAAACTTTCCTTTACAGAGTATGAAGTCACACAACTCTATACTTCAGTTTTATATGTTGCCGTAAGGAGGGGGGAAAAAACTTTCCAAGACAACTTTATGTGGGTAAAGTAGAGAAGAGTTCTTTTACTTATAGAGTTTTAGGGATACAGAATATAAAGGAGTATAAAAGAGTACAACAAGTGTTGACAAGTAACAGATAGAAATGACAGGTGCTAGGTTGAACTCTCGGCCTCAGGAACACCATGAGGGCTCTTTTCCAAGCACCACCACTTCAAAACATGCAGAGTAAATTAATCTGAAAGGCGTCCCTTTCATTTCATTTCATTCCCTGCTGGATGCATACGCAGCCAACCTCTGAGCCACTCTGCCATGTCTTACTGAAGTAAACAAGGCACAACAACCTGCCCCTCCCAGGTGAAAAACCGTTTCACGCACAGGCTGGGAACATGACTCTTGCAACACCTGGGCCCAAGTC
>WBMV01007109.1:193406-211234 GCA_013396655.1 Campylorhamphus procurvoides
CATTATTTCCCCCAGTCCTGCCCCATTCCACCCCCTGCGCACCCCGTCGGGAATTGGATCTGGGGGCTCAGGACCCTTCCTTCATCGTTGTTGTCTTCTTCACAGCACGTCAGGTCCTTGGAGGCCTTCCAAAGCTTTAGATTTGGAGGTCCTTCTGTCTGTGTCTTTATCTTGTGGTACAGCCTTCATGGCGCTTCTCTGCAATTCTACTTTGAAATAGAGACTAAACAGCTACTGGAATTTTAATGGGTTGATATAGGACAGGGTTAATATGTATAAACATTCAGCTACTGAAGTTTTTTTCAGCGCTACATATAGGAGTTCCTATTGGTCTTTAAAGTATGTTCTTCATCTGCCGGATAAAAACTATTTCCTGCTTTTTCAAATTATCTTTTTCTCCCCCAAGTACCTTTGTTGTGAGCAAAGAATCCATTTTGTCCTGTACACGGCACAAATAGAGGAAAAGAGGATAGGATTATTATGGATGCAGTTGTTTTAATTGAGTAGACAGCTGAGGCACAATGTTCTGCCCAGGATGCCAGCAGTTATCCTACTGAGGAGTCCCTTCCTATTCCAACCCTATTCAAGCCTGATGATGATTGCTCTTGACAACACCTGAGGATCTTGTCACCACCTTACCCTTTGTACCATCTCCATGGATTACCCCTAGCAGCAATTTTTGTTCAATTTCAAGGCCTTCCTATTATATCAAATGATGATAAAACTTTGTTGAAAGCAGGCTGTTGCCATTTTCTTGAGAAAATAAGTAATATGTGTTCCATTTTGCTAGGATGAGTGCCAGAGATTGTCCATGTACATTCATTCTCCTCCCACTGTCAGTGAAGAGAGTACCATCTGGACAGCCCTTTGGTCACAAGTGTCTGCATCTGCAGTAAAAACAGAGTGTGAAAACTTTTCAGTTTGCTTTTCAGATGACAGTTCTTGATTCTTGCTTTGTGCCTGGTGGTCTCTTACAGCAAAGTTGTTTCTGAAGTGGATGAATGTTTTGTTTTCTTTTCTTGCATGCCATTCATTGAGGTGTCCTGAGTGAGGAGATGGGAAGAATTCTGCTACAGGCAGGTTCAGGTAAGTGCACCTGTTGTGTATAGTTAGACTTTTAATTAGTAAACTCTATGAAGGCTGTTAGGCTCTTCTGTTGTGTTAGTGACAGGCTTCCTAGCTATCAATATGAGGGCAAGCCAGTCTGCTTGATACATAGATGTATCACCCTGAGTCCTGAAGGAACATCCAGTAAAAGGCATTTCAGGCCTCTTAGGCTGTTTTCTGTGCTGCACTACTCATGTTCTCTGTCCTAATATGCAGATCAGCAAGTTGGTTTGTTTTGAGTGACTGAATTAGTAGTTTGTGAGAGCTGAATCTAAAGAGCTAAAGCACGTGTCCTGCTTTGGAAGAACCTCATTCAGTTATGCTGCACAAAATGTTGTGGATGCTGAAGGATTTCATTGATTAAAGAGAACCGGACAAATCAATGGAAAAGTAATCTGGTGAGAATTCTTATATATCTGCTCAGGAAATTCTGGTATGGGGCTTACGCGAAAAGGTTTTGGTAGTGGGGGGGCTATAGGGGTGGTTTCTCTGGAACTGGGGAAAGGATTATGCATACTAGCACTGTTCTTATGTTCTTTACAAACCTGTGGGTTTTGACAATGCCAGAGCCAGGATACAAGGCCAAATGGACAATGTGGGCATTTTTGTGTTCTTACTTCACTTGTACTCATCTTGCCCTCTTCTCCCATGCAACAAGCAACAGGATGAGCGAAAATGGCCTCAAGCTGGGCCCAGGGAGGTTCAGGATGGACATTTCTGCATGGAAAGACGTGTTAGACATTGGAATGGACTGCCCAGGGAGATAGTGGAATTCCCATCCCTGTAGCTGTTCAAGAAATAACTGGGCATCTCACTTAGTGTCATGGTCTAGTTGACAAGGTGGTGACTGGTCAAAGGTTCAACTTGTTGATCTCTGAGGTCTTTTCCAGCCTAACTGGTTCTATGATTCTGTGTGAATTCATACCTTAAGAGGTGTGATGGAGTCTTCCATCCAATATAGTATGGAACTAAGAGCATATGTTTTTCCATGCTGCTGCTTTTTTTTACCCCCATATAAATTGGTTAAAAAACCCATGGAGTTTTTTTTTCACATTTTGTTGTTGAAGAATGTGCTGGTTTTGACTGGAGTAGAGTTAATTTTCCTCACAGTGGCTAGTATGGGGCTGTGTGTTTTGGATTTGTGGTGGAAATGGTGTTGAGTGTTAATACTGAATAGTGCTTACACAGAGCCAAGGTCTTTTCCCCATTTCATAATCCTACAATGGTGAGAAGATTGGGGTGCTTAGGAAGTTGAGAGGAGACACAGCTGAGACAGCTGACACAAACTGAACAAAGGGATATCCCTGACCATATTGTATCATGCTCAGTATATGAAGAGGGGAGAAGAAGCAGGAAAAGGGGTGACATTTGGAGTGATGGTGTTTGTCTTCTCAGGTCACCAATATGCCCAATGGATCCCGGCTTTCCTGGGAATGGCTGTACGTGGGAAGTGGTGAGTGAATTTGTGTTTTGCTTTGTTTGCATATGCAGCTTTGCTTTCCCTATTAAACTGTTTTTATCTCAACCCATGAGTTTTATACTTTTACTATTCTGATTCTCCTCCCAGTCCTGCTAGTGAGGGAGTGAGCAAGAGGCTGTGTTGTGCCCACTTGCCAACTGGATTTAAAGCACGACAAAGAACCACAAGCATGAAAAGGAGTTTTGAAAAACTCTGCAATTTTGTCCTGCTTCCAGTGTGTTTTGCTTCATCTATGGATTTCTCTGTAATTCTATGTTAAATCCGTCATTCTAGTCATTGTCTTCATATCTCTCTGTGGTCCAAGTTACTAGAGAGATTACCTCACTTCATCTCCTTATGGTACGGCGTGAAAGCTACATCCCACTTCATTAGTAAAAAAATCAGTTGTGTGAAGCAGATAGACTGTTCATGCTGCCTGGGAAATTAATTTGCCTCTCCAGAGTTGTATAAAAGCAAACCTTGATGTCTTCTGTACAAAATACATGGTAACCTCCTTCAACATAGCTTCCCACTCCATGGCCAACTAAATAATTTCCCATCTACTAAATGAAACCCATCTGCTAATGATATGACTGACAATCACACACATTTTTTATTGTATAGGCATAATTCAGGGAGGTACACTGCAATCAGAAACTGGAAGCAATTTCTCTAAACAAATCTGTTGAATGCCAGTGATGACAATTATTAGTGATTACTCACTGATTGCTAATGTATTCTAGATTTAGACATTCCAAAATAGGGACAGCATGGCTGGTTTTTGTATGGATATGAAAGCTGCATTTTTTATTTTAACTTCTAACAATAACTCTTTGTAAGGAAAAAAACTAGCATTCAGTAGCTGAAATCTGCACTGCCTAAGTTTAATGCAGTTTTATGCTTTTCAAGCATATTTCAAGTTGAAAATAAATTGAACTCTAGGAGGCAGAGGAGGAAGTGTTGCCTAAAGCCTGTTAAAACAAAGGACGTCAGATGAAAGATGAAATCATCTTTCTGGTGAAGGAGATTTAGACTAGGTCAAAGGAAAAAGGGATGTTCTTATAATTCATTCGTACCCTGGAAGCAATGCTGCATGAGGGTTTTGGAAGAAATCAGGTGTCTCGTGAGACCAGATGGCATAGCTGGAAAAAGATGACAAACTTTCAAGTACACCGAACATTCATTAACTGATAACACAGAGTAGCAAACTCACAACTAACTACAGAATAATACTCCATATGTGAGTAAATTGATCTCTCAAACCTATCTGTAAAAGACTGCTTAATCCTCACCTCTATAGTTGTCTTCTCAGGAGATTTGAGCCCTCATCCAAATCTTATAAAGTGAGTCTCTAGTACTGAGAGAAATAAACATTTACTTGGAACCTGAAATGGCAGTTCATGTGAGCCATTTGAAAACTGTCTTTAATTCTTGTGTGTTTTGTTGCTGTTTTTGTTGCATTCTTTTCATCTGGAACATGGAGCTGATCTTACTGTGTGACCGGGGCAGCACAAGTGTCAGTGAAAGGGAGAGAAGAGAAATGCATGAAAAGAAGCACTACAATTAGGCACTGTTAGACCTCAAGAGAGGCCTAATTAGGCAAAGAATTTAAGGAGAGCATTCTCTGTGCCCCTCTTTTCACTGAGCATGCAGGTAAAGTTTGTAGATGTGAGAAAAAATTTTGAACATTTAAATGGTGGGTTGAAAAGTTGTTTCAATTTCTGACAAATGCAAATTTGCAAACTTAGGTGATGCTTCAATAAGTAAGATTTTCAAAACTAGTAAAATGTAATCTCTCTCGTTGTGCTAATAAATCTGCATTTTGTTAAATGGACAATTTCAACTGTTTGAATTCTTTCAGAGTTACTGTATATAACTGGACACTTTGAGATAAGCAGAACAGTATGAAGACGAGTATGGTTGCAGATAGTTTGTGCCCTCAAAGAATGAATCTCATTTGGTCCCCAAAATACTGTTCTCCCTGGCTGCATTTGTATTGTCACTTCTGTGGCTCATGGGATGTCTGCTGTCCACATTTCCAGTGTCAACATGCCCCCCCATACAGCAGCTGACTGAGCCTGGCTCTGTTTCACATGGGACTCCTTAACTGATGATGCTGTCCACATTCTCCTCCGAGTCATAGACCAATTCAGCAGGACAAGGGGAAGGATCAAATAAACCACCACCCTTTGGTAAACTTCTTCCCTGTACTCCTGTGTTTCCCATTATGTAAAGGAATAACTTAATGTTGCAGAAACCTCAGGTGATGGGATCTTATTTGTGTGGCCACTGCAAGGGGTGAGTCCTACAAAGTAGATGAATTGGTGCCATCTCAGCTGTTCTAGGAGTTTAAGGTATGGGGACACGGGTTTAGGTACTACTGTTGCTCCTTAGGAGAGATTTGGTTATTATTAGCTACTAAGGCTGCTGCTGTGGTTTGACTGACCCAGGAAGAGACTGGGCATAGGAGAAGACAGTCTCTGTGGTTCTCCTCACCTTGTATGCCACATTCTCAGTGAGAATAATATGTAGTTATAAGCCAAGACTAATCTGCGGATAAGCCCATTGACCTTTGTAGGTTGCGCTACCTGTACACAGACCTATTATAGGCAGGTAGTGTATATATATTCTAGGTAATTACATGGTCTTATGGGGTTATGCAAATACCTGTGGGAGTATCAAACCTAATGACACCCTGCCTGTGCAAGCTAGTCTTGTTATCCCATATTATAGGACTGTGACATGGGAAGACTAGGTAGCCAGTACAGTCAGTATGCAGTAGGGCAGGCAGTAGAGCTAGTTATTCAAGCTTCATGATAGTTTTCTATCTTCTGTCTTGCCTTTTTTATTTATCTGTCTTTTTATGTAGCTACATCCCAGTGCTCTACCTTATTTTTCATTATTGGTTACTTTGCATAATGGCTTAAGCAGGCATAAAATCTTGTGATCACCTGTGTCATGACATTGAATTTCTTATTGCATCTTTATAAGAAAATTTTGAAACCTAAATCTGCAGCCCTTATTTGCACTCAATAAAGAAAACATGATAAGACATACCATTCTTAAGCTTCAACTTGCTGCATCTACAATGTATTTTAATTCAAAACTGTCTAATCAAAAAGATTTTATTTTAAGGACTACAAATATATGCCCTTCTGCTGAATAATCATTGCTTCAGTGGGAAATAGAAAGCCCACAAATATATGTCTGGCTTCCCAGAATGACCTAGTGTGGCTCACAACCATCTGTGTTTACAGTAAGAGATCGCCCACATGCATTAGTCTGTAAACAGTATCAAAACCCAAGGCTTTTCTTTTTTTCTCTTTCACTCTCCATATATTGCAGTCTCAGGGTGCCTCCATATAGATGTGTCTGCAAAGATACCTTTTTTTCTCTTTTTCATACAATCGAGCAGTTCTCTGAACTAGTACTTCGAAGATGCCTTCGAATTATTGGTAGATTTAAAAGACTGCTAGTTTGTTCTGTTAGTACAAACCCTTCCTGATCCTCTAGCAGTGGCTGCATATTCAGAAAACAAGTAGGTATTCAAGACCCAGTCAAAATTTAAACACGAAAAAGTCATATCAGTAAATTTCCCCAGTGTGTGAGGGGTGCTGGGGGCTCCTCCATTTGGCATTTGGGAACTGTTTCTCTGTGTCAGCTGATTTCAGACTGTCAGCAAACAGTCTTTCTCATCAGTGCTGGTGCCAGGAACAGCTACAAAATTTATTTTGCAACTCCATTATGGTTTTGCTAGACTACACATATATTTGTGAATGTGATTATGCAAAAAGTCTTAAACTCCAAGATTTCCCATAGATGGCATTGGCGAAGAATGAAATTTAGATCAAATTAGGACCTGGTACTTTTTACACAGCGTTATTAAAGAGCATGCTTACATTTTTTGTATCAAACAAGAACACATTTTTGGAACTTATAAAGCACAGCTGTTACCATTTTATGACCTCCAGCACAAGGAAATCCTCATGTGCTTATCTGTGTTCATAAAAGACATGTCGCCCATATCTAACAAAGGTAAATTGGCTCAACAGGGAAGGAAGTTCCATGGTTATCACAAAGATGAAGAAATTCCAGCATATCATTGCATCATAGAATTAATGGCCACGTGCAGCTTCAGAAGCAGTCTTGGAATTGTCCTGCACTCCTGTTCACTGCACAACCACAACCACTGCCACTGCCAGAGGACTAGAACGTGAATTGCTGCTGCCATGGAAGAAGCCAAGACAGTTGGTGAGAGGAAGCCTGAAAAAAAACATCTCTGTGACAAGTATTTGCAAATGCATGCTATGCACACTGGCATGGGAAGCAACTCACAGATTGCTGTCAGCCTCTTTCTTTTTTTTTCTTCTGAGGTCTTGGGGAGTCTGTTGTCTGCTTGCCACATGCTTTTGTGACATCCTTGAATGGATAAGTATAATGTAACTGGTCTGCTTAAGCTTTAACTATTTCTTGTCCCCTAAGTTTATTGAGAATAAAGCATTATGGACAGAATGAGATACAAGAGCTAATTAGAAATTAACTGAAATGCATTTCTATATAAAGCAAATATGCCAAAAATTTTGGGCAGATACAAAAGCATACAAGAGATAGACAGACAGGACACATACAGGCCTGTCAGCCTTACCTTGGTGCCTGGCAAGTTTATGAAGCAGATCATCTGAGTGCAATCACATGGCATTTACAGGACAAGGGATCAGACCCAGACAGCAGGGTTTAGGAAAGGCCGGTCCTGCTTACAAACCTGATCTCCTTTTATGAGCAGGTGAACTGCCTGGTGGATGAGGAGAAGGCTGTTGCTGTGGTCTCTCTGGACTTCAACAAAGCCTTTGACACTGTCTCCCACAGCATTCTTCTGGAAAAGCTGGCAGTCCACGGCTTGGACAGGGACACTGTCTGCTGGGTTAGGAACTGGCTGGATGGCCGGGCCCAGAGAGTGTTGGTGAACGGGGCTGCATCCAGTTGGCAGCTGGCCATTAGTGGTGTCCCTCAGAGATCGGTGTTGGACCCAGTTCTGTTTAATATCTTTACTGATGATCTGGATGATGGGATTGAGTCTACAATTAACAAATTTGCTGACCATACCAAGTTGGGTCAGCGTATCAGTTTGCTGGAGCTTAGAAAAGTTTTCCAAGGGGACTTGGATAGGCTGGACAGATGGGCTGAGACCAACAGCGTGAGGTTCAACACCACCAAGCACCAGGTGCAGTTTGGCCACATCAACCTCATGGAGCACTACAGGCTGGGGAAGGAGTGGCTGAAAAGTGGTGCCATTGAAAAGGAACTGAGGATGCTGGTCAATAGCTGGCTGAACATGGGCCAGCAGTGTGCCTAGCTGGCCAAGAAGGCAATGGCATCCTGGCCTGTGTCAGGTACAGTGTGGGCAACAGGACTAGGGAATGGATTCTTCCCCTGTACTCAGTGCTGGTGAGGCCACATCTTGAGTGCTGTGTCCAGTTCTGGGCCTCTCAGTTCAGGAAGGACATTGAGGTGCTGGAGTGAGTCCAGCAAAGGGCAATGAGGCTGGTGAAGGGACTCGAGCACAAGTCCTGTGAGGAGAGGCTGAGGGAGCTGGGGTTGTTTAGCCTGGAGAAGAGGGGTCTTTGTGGTGACCTTATCGCTCTCTACAACTACTTGAAAGGAGGTTGCAGCTGGGATGGGGTAGGGTTGGTTTCTTCTCCCAGGCAACTAGAGACAGGATGAGAGGACATGGTCTTAAGCTGCACCAGGAGCAGCTGACATTGGACATTAGGAACAAATTCCTCCCTGAAAGGGTGATCAGATTTTGGAATGGGCTGCCCAGGGAGGTGGTGGAGTCACTGTCCCTGGAGGTGTTTAAGGAAAGACTGGGCGTGGCATTCAGTGCCATGGTCTAGTTGACAAGGTGGTGTTTGGTCATAAGTTGGACTTGATGATCTCAGAGGTCTTTTCCAACCTAATTCATTCTGTGATTCTATGTGATTCTGTGATAGACTGACAGGATAGACAGAAGGATACATCAGGCACATTAATGTAAGCAAATCATCACAAAGAAATCTACCACAACTTGCAACATTTTTGGTAACAATAACTTGTGCAATGGAGAATGAGAAGTTGCTTCACTGGCCTTCACTGGAAAATTGACTTGCAGTTTCGACTACTGAGAGTATCTGTATGGGTAGTCCTGTGTAATAACTAACTCACTGTTTATTCATATCACATAGGATCTTCTCATGTGTCCATATTCTGAGGATAAGTTGGTGCTTCACACACTGGAATTGAAAAAGCCCAATCTGGCTTAGTGACAGGATTCTGAAGTGTTTCTCTGAGTGACCACAGTGCAGACATACTGAAACTTAAAAATTGAACAGTAAAATCAGGACTTTTAAAAGTGAGAAATGCTGGAAAATACAAAGCTGGAAAATATTGTAAACTTTACCTTCTAAATTAAAAAGTGAGCGGTTTTTTATTAGTGATTATTATGTTCTTCAGTTAAAAACTATTTTTGAAAGCATTTTTAGCTCATCAATATAGAAGGTAGAAACAGACAAACTATTATCTTGTCTAGTCATGAGTTACATTCCACTGCAACACAGAAAACCAAATGTGATCTGTCCTTTTAGACAATTTCCTTGTTTAATAAAGATAGTTGTTTAATAATTGTGATTTTGTACGGAAACGTTTAATTCTATGAAAAGCCTGATCTGTCTCTTCACTACTATGAGCCCAATTTTCTTACAAAGAACCTGTTCTCTGCATAACTGACAGGAATACCAAATCACCTTGTCTCCCAAAGGATCTCATGATGGTATGACTTGAACAAGAACATAGTAATATATATATATGTGTATGTATATATATATATGATCAGAATACATCTGTATCTCAGCCAATCTACTTCTCAGAAGAAAGGTTCTCTTCATATCTTTCTGTAAATCAAACTTGAGGTATTCAGAAAACATTTTCTTTATAGCTTATATACAATCTGTTAATCCTTTACCACATGCTCTTCAGCATTTGATATTTTGCTTGTGCATGAACAGAAATATTCCTTTGGTTATATGTGGCTAGTAAAGGAAATGATCACTCAGGAAACATCTATCCTTTATTTGATGTTTTGAGATCTCCTGGACTTGTGCCACACAGTGCTGAGGATATTAATCAAGCCAGAATTGCTTGAGAGAATCTTCATTGCAAACAGAAGCATACATGTAAATTCCATCCATCCGTGAGAATTTTTAATGGTTTCATGGTTTCTCAAATCAGGGACTGCCTGTGGCCTATAGTCAGCATACAGCTAAACCAAATATTTTCACAAAGAGCATAGCTGCAGAAGCACTTGCTACAAGATGTATTAGCTCATTTATCTCAGAAGCCCAAAATTAGCTACCAAAAGACTGTAAATTCATCAGATGCTTTTTCTACATAGTCCTCCATAAATCCAATTATCCTCAGCTCTTTTTGTGAAGCATTTATCTTTGTTTCTCAGTTCTTTCAGTTGATCTGCCAAATCACAGGATAAGTGAACTGTCACAAAGTACTATGTGAACATTTTAATACAGAATGCATATTTTCAACTCTTATGGAGGAACACTGGAAAGCTGCTGCACAGCAGTATGGCATGGAAGCATATTAATTTAAACACAGCATCATATTACTGTGCCTACTGGGCTTTTGATTAGAGCCAGATCAGATAGAACCAGCACAAAGTGAGGACAAGGCAAGCTTGGGTTTATCTGTAACTGTCCACACTCTAAATCTGTTTATTAAATTTAACTAATAAATACAAACCTTTTAAAGAAATTTGTTATCTGTCTTGCATTTTTCGAACTTCTTAAAAAACAGCTGACTTGAATGAACTAATTAAATCACGGATACAGTTAAAATTCAAAGTAAACTCAAGAAACAGTATTTGAAACCTATAGTTCTTGCACTTCAGTTATTAATGAGTATTGCTCACTCTAATAAATACTTGCAGAGGATACAACATCTCACATTATTCTTAATGTGTGTCACTCTCTCCACTGGCTAATGTGGAATTTTGAACCAGAAGTTATATTCAAGCATCAAGAGCTCTTACTAATATACTGGCGAAATACGATGTACTGAACAAGGTTTATGTTCTCAGATGAGACACCTTAGGCTTTTCTCAGCTAAATCTATGCATTTAGTGGCAAAGAACAGAGACAGTTTCTAGCTAATCTGCAGAAAAATCTCATCACTGAACAAAGGGACACAGGCCTGCTATTAAAGTAGGACCTTCTGAATATGGCAACCTACATGAAAAGAAGAAGAAATTGCATGCTTGCTTTGTAGGTATTTGTTTTTTAGAAAACATATCTTTAACATGGATAATACACCAACTAAGAGGAGTTAAAAGACAAGTATGTAAATAAATAAATAAATAAATAAATAGAAGTATTTTCCAACAGTGTGAAGGGAAGGCCTTTGGGTACAATGTAGCAATTACAACATCCTGCCTTATCTCTGAGTGAGGATCCTTTTTCTTTGTGGGAACAAGAACATTGATGTGTATATGTGACATTTTGGGTTTGTTTTCAGGGATTTTTTTTTTTTGGATGGGGAAAAGGAAGGGGTTGCATTCAGTCATTTTCATTCCCTGATGACTTGGACACATAGCAACCATCTGTTCAGCTAGTTCAGTCCCGAATACGTTGTTTTCAGAGCAACAAGAGAATAACAAAATGAATAGATAAAAGATGTAACATATTTTCTGGCAAACATATCTTTGAAAACTTATGTTATTAAGGCAAAAAGCATTTCTGTAAGGTGAAGTAACAGATTTTACCTTTGCTTTTCTGTTACAGATAGTACAGTTGGTGATGAAAAAGCATATGGAAAGGATTCAGCTACATAAATAATATAATTTCAAAAGTGCCATTGGCTCTAGTTATTACAGGATTTACAGGACAGCTGCTTCATTTCTTAAAGCTAATAGAAGTATCAAATGACAAAAAACCAGTTTAGACTGTTAATAGGAGCAAAGGTTTCAAAAGGAAAAAGGAGCAAATTAAAAATCAACCCTGGTGCAGCAATGCAATAACAACCTTATGTGTTTATTTAACAGGACTGTTTCTGCAGGAAGAGGTATTCAGTCATTTATAATATGGCATGCAAACATCAAGCATCATGTTAGCATCAGGGGTAGTGATGACACATTAATGTATTTTGTTTTCTAAACAAATACCATAATTTAGTGTAGCTTTTCATATCTGAAAAAAATTGAGCATTGAATGAAAACAGTCTCAGGGGTAATTTCTGACATTTATTGCTCCATAATTCTCTGAAATATACACCTTGACAAGAGCCTGGGGAAAAGAACATCAAAATAGTTCCAATGAGATGAAATGTGATGATAAATAGGAAGATGCTGAGAGATAAGACTGGGAGCAGTATAGAGTGCTGTAGGACAGAAAAGGGTTAATAATCTGTCCTAATGCTCATAGAGGAGACCTCTTACTACAGCTGCTAGAAAACTCTTGGTTGGATAAATGAGCAGAGGGGGAAGTAAACAGAAAAGAAAACAAACATGCAAAAACAAAGGGAACTTTTTCTTGGAGGGGGGAAAAGGGAATGGGCAGGGAAAAGAGAAATGAATGGAATGGAATGGAATGGAATGGAATGGAATGGAATGGAATGGAATAGAATGGAATGGAATGTCAGAGAGTGGGAGTGGGTTCGAAGGGATTATGAATGCTGAGAAGAGAGATGTTGACCAATAAAGATAGGAGGAGAAGGAGTGTAGGGTGATGGGAAGCCTACCTGCCCTTCCAAATGAAATATCAGGTAGATCTTTTGTTTAGTTGTCAAAAACTCAGAAACAGGGTAACTCTTAAGCCTCTTAAAAGATAGTAAATCCTGTGATGTTTTGATTTTTTGTTTGTTTGTTTGTTTTTTTGCTTTTTGTTTATTGGTGTTTTTACTCAGTATGGCTTACCGATTTCCTCATGTATAATCCTACTGCCTCTGACCCAATACTCTGCTGGTTTGCTTGGAGGTCTGTACCTATATAGTGTATAGTTGTATAGTGTCCTTAAGGCAGGTATGTGTAAGCAACCTGCTCTAACCTTGAGCCTGGTTGTGTGTTCAGCAGTGGGTGAATCAGGTATTCTGTGATTTACCTTATTACACTGCTGTGAAAAGTTGTGCATTGGCTGTGGATAAATCCAGTTTAAATGGTGTGAGCTTAAGAATAGCTTGACTCCACCTGGACCAGGAAAGATGTGGTAAGTATTGGGGGCTATGCTGGTTTCTAGGGCTAAAAAATTTAAGTAGCCATTCTGAGAGTCATCTTTCAGGGTTCTCCCTTAAAGAGATTATAAGGGGATACACAGAATAATCTAAACATAGACAATAGGTTAGAGGTGACACCTGTAGAAGTGTTGCTAGAAACTATTATGCAAGTAACACCTATGTAGATACATTGGTAAAAAAACTAGAGGCTGCCTGAAACCTAGGTGTGTTCATTGCATTATGCTTTCACCAAGGATCACTTATACAACCCGGCTTAAGTATACAGAAACAAGTCACATGGTAACTGAGGTAAATCTCTGTACGGTGTCCAAGTTGTCCTTCCCCTGGTTTTGTGAGAGGCAGAACTTTGCTGAGTAGAAGAGGCTTTCTTATGTATCTTGTTCAAGATCCTGTTTATTCTGAAATGTCTGGTAACTGTCTCATCACCCTCTCCTAGTACTGGGCTTTTGTGTATTTTCCCACCACTGCAATATTTGCTTCATGCTAGTATGGTGACTGAAGGGAAATGTGTCTGTCAGACTGAAAAAAGTGGCTCTGCTTCAAGATGGTTGCCACTTTTAATTATGGAAAAATGACTTAGGAGTTTGAAAATATTGTGGCTCTCTAAAGGAGTGCAGCACAGAATGTGAGAGTCTAAGTATTCTAATGCAATTACTCTGTAGCTATATTTGTCAAAGAAGTAACACCTAGGTTCTTCACTTCCAAATAAAGTTCTTGAGAGGTCTAACAAACAGAATTAACATGAAGCAGCTCATTGAGAGTAGAACATTTTCACTCTTAAGTGTAACACTCCAGTACTTTAAGCTTTACCTGTTGTCTGTATCTGTGGTCTCTGCAGAACTTGAATATTCTAGGCTGTAGTACTGCCTTCATGCATTCCAAGAGGTATCTTGGAGAGCCTGCTTTCTTTTAGGTCTTTCAAAAAAATGTATGTTGGTGTGCTTGATTCAGTTCCTTGGTTCAGTCCTTTTGGCCCTTTTTTTGGGGCCCAAAGCCTGAGCATATATTTTGAGGACACTGACTTTCCTTATTTTAGTGGATTTAATTATTGTATTTACTTGATTAGGTGGGCTGCTTTGTGGCTTGCTATAGTCTTCTTTCATTTGGATGTGGGAAAATGGGGGCTGGGACTGAGAGCTAATGTTCCTTCTAGAGTCTAACATAGAGCCTGAGATGTGTTGCAGGACTGGATAGTGGCAAAGGACCATGTGTGTGTGTGTTTGTGTGTGTGTGTGAGTACAGGAACTGAAATAATCTTAGAATCTATCTTAGCCTCCTCATGCAAATACATGTATGAATGAATGTACTCTCATGTGTTTTAATTCTAAAGGGATTACTGCTGTTGCTATAGTAATGTCTGAAATACTGTTTGTGAGCCACAGACTAGCTCAGCTTGTAGGAAGAAACAATTTTTTGATACTGGTCTCTGTCAAAAAAAGATATTGCTTCATGTCAATTGGTAAAATAAGCTCTGGCTAAAAAAAACCTAATTGCCCAGAGATTTTGGCATGACAGATATAATCCAAAAGGAAATACCTGCTCAGCAATCTTTCTCTCTTGGATGTTACATCTTGCTTTTGTTACAGGATTTTTTATGACTTAGTATCTCTGAGAAGTTGTGGCAATTTTTTTTTTCTTAGTTGGCTTCAAAGTCAGTCAAAAATTTCACTCACCTGATCTTGAAAGGTATTCCTTATATGGTGATTTTGAGTCTCTCAGCAAATATTTCACAGGGTATTTTTGTGGTTAGAGTCACGTACAATTTGTACTGCTTAGAGTACTCATTGTTCTAATAGATAGTTTATGAAACAGTACTTCTGGAACTAGGTGGGACTTGGTTTCTGCCCTGCTCATTTGTCCTACCTTGATTAGGGACTCTGCTATTTGTTTAGTAAGTGTTACCTACAGTTCTTCTGTTTGTGTGAGTCTGAGACAGAGTAACCCTACTGGAAAGTGGCTGTAGGACTGCTAAGGCAATTGCCTAGGCTTCTTTTACAGACACCTTTTTCTCAAGGACAATTTTCTAGTTTTCAAGAAGTAGTAGTTCTCAAGTACCAAGTATTTATACTGAGGTTGATTTTAATATTCTATATTATTTGATCATAAGGGGAGGAATAGGACTTTTAATTCTTGTAATATGTATATTTGATTACAGAAGCTCAAAAAATAATTCTTTTTCCAAATTGTCTCATGGCTTCTTATAGGGCAAATTCACAGTGAATAGCTATACTGCAGAGGGATACACTAGAAGAGTTATCAAATATCTCAGTAGTGTTAACACAGCAGCAAGCAAGTCATGGCTCTGAAGATGAAGGGAAATGTAGGCAGGATTTTCCTGTGTAGGAATTCTATACAGCTATTCCAGACAGAGGAGAACAGACTCTCAAGGTCTTGCTGCCTCTGTCAGATCTCAGCAGAATCCTTTCAACACATTCACTGGAATGTTTCCTGAATGCTCTTTGAAAGATTAGTAATCAGCTCATTATCTTCCTAATTCCTGCTGCAAAGACACCTGCAGTCAAATGGATAGAAACTAGAGTTGTCTGCGAACTGCTGCAGGCTTTTCTTCTCAGAGGATTAAGACCTATTAGTTCTTGTTCATATTCCTTCAGAAGTGCAGAAGTGTTTGGTTTTGTTTATTTTTTTACAAATGGAAATCAGTAAGAGGAGTTACGAGGATTTTTTTCTTTAATGCTTAACATTTCAAGTGAGAACGGAAAAAAATGATTAAACTTAATTAAAGCCAACTGAGGTGTGGCTTTGAGGTGTCCTTTTTTACTACTATTACTTCAATGGGAGCATGCACTGTGGCAGCTTGTAAAAGACCAGGCAAAACTAGTAGTATCTCTGCCATTCACAGGGCTTATATTCAGGCTTCAGTACAAATTATCATGCCTTAACTACCTTCAGCGATGATTTGATGCAGTTATCTCTTCCATGATTATTTCAGTATGCATCTTTGTACTGGCTAGAGAAAGGTCATCGATAGATACAGCCTTAAATCCGTCCAGATGAGTATAAACAAGCTAAAGGACTTGCTGGGAATAAAAGAATACAATAATATAGATGAAACCTATCAAGAGCTAATGTATTGATGAACTAGACCTTAATCTTGAATGTGCTGAGTAGGTTAACTGAACTTCTGACACATGCAGTTATGTCTCCTACACCTAGACTACTCATGACTACAAACTGCTCATTAGTGTGATTTCCCCAACCTAACTCTAAAAGAACTGGTGGTATAGTCCATTAATGGTTTCTACAAGAACATAAGGGATTGTGTGAAGTTTTTATTCTCTGTAGCTAGAACTGGCAGTGCATAACTGCTTACATGTGTGGCTTCTACAGAACGGCATAACTGGTTCCCATCTTTAAGTGCCATCTTCCAAGGACTTGGAGACCTTAAGTGTTAGCTATCCTACTCATACACTATGTATCCAATAGTATTCTGTTAAATGATAACACTGGTTAAAAACTTGTTTTGAAATGGAGGTAATACGCTGCTGTAAATTAAAGGATTTCTCAAAGGGATTGCCTTTGGAGTTGAAAAATAGAAAGGGAATCATATCTTAACAGAGCATGAAAACTTGCATGATTCTTATGAACAGTATAAAAAAAGATTTCAGGTGGAGCTATGTGGGCAGACATGACTGTATCATGAGTCAAATACAAAGCATGTATGAGCCTGTCTACTGCTTTTGCACTACTGGTACATTTCATGTGCTTCAGATCAGTCCTGGAAAAATCGTAATACCACTAGAGTATCTTTCAACAAGTTGCCAGTGAAGAAACTTACACAAGTACGACAGGAGTATGGGAGAACAGCGAGTGTGTCTGTGGTACCTTAACTGAAAAGGCTGAATTTTGCAGGACAGATGAACATGTTAGGTTCCTCTTCCTTTTTAACTTAGCTCAGCTGGGTAAAAATAGCAGATAGAGCAGCACAGGCTATTAAGATTAATAGGGACATGTCAGTTGTTAGGCTACGCTGAAAGTCGGTACTTCTGCTTCTTTTTAGACTGAAGGACCTAGCTTATCTCTGGACTGTATTCCCAAGCTGCTGAAAGCTCTTCTTACACTGTATCTGCCTCCTGGTTAGCTGAACCTGTTCAATGCTCTTTGGCTCTTAATCTCTCTCTGGCTCTAATGAAATCCAGTGTACCAAAACTGTATGTATTTTTTAACCAAGGCAGTGACAGGGTTGTTACCAGTAGGGAGTGGACATGGGCATCATGCTGCCTGCCTTGTAGTAGACCTTGACCTCAGCTGGCAGAATAGGGAAAAGTGGAAACTGGTAGATTTTCAGCAGAGAGCATTATGACACTATGAACTAACTACAGGATAAGGCAGAGTGGGGTAATCTGAGAGTCCTCAGAGCGCTGGCTGCTTTGTGATCTGCCTTTGCGGGCACTGCCCAGCGTGGTCGTGGAGCCGCTCTGCCCCAGAGCCTGGCCGCGGGGAGCTGCAGGACTGCAGGCGCGGGTTCGGGTTTCTCCTGGACAGCAGGGACGGGATCCTTGGAGCTGACTGACGACACCGGGTCTGCAGGCAGCGGTGCCCGAGGCCGCTCCCGAGGTGGGCGCAGACCCGGGGCCGCGGGCTGGGGCAGGAGAGCAGCGGCACCTGTGCCGGTGTGGCGGAGGAGGGAGGCAGGAAGGGCCGGGCTTGGGACGAGGCTCCGTGTGCCCGTAGGCGGGCAGCCGCACCGTACCGCCCGAGCCGCCCGGGCGGCGGGCGCGGAGCCAGGGCCGGCGGGGCGGGCCCTGCCATGCAAAGGAGGGGGCGNTCCCGGCAGCGGGGCCGCGGGCAGCCCTTTCCCGCATCCCGCGGCCGCAGCCTTTGCTGTGTTTTTATTTGCTTGTAATGTTCCCTGTGCTTTTCAGGAGCCAAAGGCAGCTGTTCCGGTAGCCGCGCTGCCGCGGCGGTCGGAGCGGCGGTGCCGGGAGGGCGGGGCGGGGGCCGCCGGGCAGGGGGCCTGCCGGGGCCGGGG
>WBMV01007109.1:211255-231039 GCA_013396655.1 Campylorhamphus procurvoides
GACCGCGGCCGATCCCGAGGGCAGCTCAGGTGGGAAGAGGGCCCGAGTGAAACGCCGGTGGTCTGCAGACAGCCCAAACGCAAATCCCTCAAAGCGATCGCTTGAAGGTTTTGTGTTCTCTGCCTAGAAAAAAAAACAGTAGCAGGATTCCTTGGCAATACCTTTCTGAACGCGGTGACTGTAAGAGATTGTCCTAGACGGGCTTTTGCGAAGGGTGCTGCCAAACTGAGGCAGTTTTAACTGGAGGATGCGTCTAAGCACAGTAAATCGCAGTGCTGGCATGCACATATGGGAATATTGACTTAATTTTTGACTGCACGGCCTAGAATGCATGATTTTATTGCTTTGTGCATCCAGCAACTTCTTCAGAAAGATTTGTTAGCCATGCATCTGCCCAAATTGTGCTGAAGACAGTTTATGAATCATTTGAGTACTTAATAGGTTGGCATTTTTTCAGTGCCACGATTCTGAGGTGAAATGGCGTTTCATACAACAGGACAACTGACAAATATCTATGTAGGACTGGGTATGCTGTGTAGTTCAGTGGAACTAGCTTGTTCTTGTCCATGGTTAGGAAGTGGGGATATATGTTAGCCTGTATTTCAGAGCACGTTGTAAAAGTTTCTACTTCCTAAGGTTAAATGTGGCGGCATAACATGAAGAGGACGTGAAATGCTTGAATCTCATTGTGTACTAGAGTGAATCATTGCAAATCATAGTGATCTCTGTGGAGTCAAGATTTGTTTGGAGTAGTAGGGAGGAAAAAGTTATTAACAATTTCCTGCTGCTTTCAGTAAGCAAGTAGTTGGAATTCACAATTACTAAAAGAAGTATTCAGCAACTTTGTTGTAGTCCAGCTGTCCTGTGTGAACAATAGGGAAGAATAAACTTCATGGAGTTCGATGTTAAGTGTCAGTGCTTTGTTAGAGGAAGAGCAGCTGCCATGCAAAAGAGTGGAAAGGTAGGCATAAAAGCACATGAAAGAGAGGTTATTTGAGTAATACTCTACAAAAAGTAAATCGTTCTCCAGATGAACTTGAAAGACTGCATGCTCTTTTCTTGACTCTCTGGAGACTTAAACAGACTGGATTGGCAATGGGGAGAGCACTTTGATTTTTCCTGGTCAGATCCCAGGTTCAGGAGAGGAGGGCAGACACAGTCTTGATCTTGGGGAAAGTCACTGCTTTTGTAACAGAAGATATCTAGACCACTGTAGACTGTGACAGGCTCACTATAGTGTCTTTACTAATAAGCTCAATGTGATTTCCGCACTTCATGCTAGTGATAGTTGGTTTTAAGTGCCTTAACTTTAATGTTTGCAATGGTCATGATGCTGAGAAACAGAAGTAGGAGAACATTACTATTGGCTCTGTTTTTAAGAGCTGCATGCATCTAAATAATGTCGTTTACGTAGAACATGGCAGATGGGAGCTCTGCTTCCTGATTTGAGTGTACATGCTTAGTACTTTATGAACATAGCTTTTAGCATAGAATTTTGCTTTGCGGGGACTTGCAAGTACTTCTTCACCCGGAAGCTTTGAAGAAGGGTATATTAAGCTAAACCTTGAACTTGTTTCCTACTTAACAGGAAATAGACCAGCACGAACTCTGCCTCTGAAGTCCAAGGATAAGATACCAGGTAGCTGTGCCCTGCTGTAATCAGTCCTTGAATAAAATCTGTGGTTTTCCTTATGCTTGTTGCAGCTAAAGGTAGTGGCAGATACCAAGTTTATCTGTATTTAATTTTTTTGCTGATTTATGTGTCATAGTCCTACAGCTGTGGCTTTCTGGTGGGAATGGCAAGAAAGTGGTAAGAAGTGTAAATAAATACTTGGATTATTTTTAACCCAACTAATTCAAGTGTAGTAGTCTGTTGTTTTTTTATTTAAAGGAAAAGAAGCCCACCATGGAGAACTGGAGACCTAAGACTAGGAGACTAAGATGAAGGTGTTAATGAGATAGTGCCACCTTGGAAAACAAATGTTTTTTAAATTCAGGATTTGCTGTGCAATTTTGTTTTCCTGGTGTTGGAGTGTGTGACTAGGAAGCTGTTTCCTGGTTGCTGTGTGGTCAAAGTGTCCGCCTGGGGTGTGCCTTGTGAACTCAGGATGTGATATGGTATTGACTTGACTTAAATGACTATATGACACTGAATTCACAACCTAAAATAACTCATACTGGCACTCTCTTGGAATGGATTGCAAATCTAGGACAGATATACTTAACAGCGAAGTACCACTCCTAGCCATTGCAGAGTCTTCAAGTAAAACTTTGTCTTCTTCCCATCCATCCCCACCCCCACTCCCCCCCCACTGTCTAAAGATTACTTAAAATAGCGGGCCAGATCTGCTTCCCATTAAGTTCACTCTTTACTGCCCTGGTTTTTCAAAGTCTTAAAGCCAGCTTAATTGGTTACTTGGGGATTCCCTATCAATTGAAAAGTCAAAACGACAGACCCAACCTGGGCCTTTGTTCATGTGAGGGTTGTGGTGAGACAGAAAGATTTATGATCAAGAAGCACCTGGATGCTAAAAAAAATCCTTGTTTGGCCAAAGGGAACCAGACTAAGGATTCTACACTGATTTGAAGGTAATCTGGTGCCCTTGCTGTGGTTAACTCGTAAGGTTTTGTCCTGCCTTTGGCTGGGATAGAGTTAATTTTCTTCATAGCAGTGCTGTGTTTTGGATTCAGTATGAGAATCTTTGGAATAACACATTGATTTCTAAGGAGTGCTAAGTAGCACTTACCCTAAACAAAGGACTTTCTCAGTGTCTCAGTGAGACAGGTGTGCAAGAACCTGGGAGGGGGCATGGCCAGGGCACATATCACAAACTGGCAAAGGGATATTCCATACTCGAGAATGTCAAGTCCAGTATATAAACTGGGAGAAATTGGCCCGGAGGGGCTTACTGCTGCTTGGGGAGAGACTTGTATCCATCAGCAGATGGTGAGCAATTGTATTGTGCATCACTTGTTTTTCTTGGATTTTACTCTTCTCTTTCCCCTTTTCTATACTATTACTATTTGGTTTTGTCTCAATCCATAGGTTTTACCTTTTTTCAGATTTTTTTCCCATCCCACTGGGGACAGGAAAGAGTGAATGAGCGGGTGTGTGGTACTTAGTCGTTGACTGGTGTTAAGCCACAACAGTCTTTTTGATGCCCAGTGTGTGGTATGATGAGTTGAGGTAATCACAAATCTGATTAGAACATACTAGAACAAATTTGTTAAAAGCATTCCTTTTATTAGTGACACGGGAGGAATACACAGATGCTGCTCCTCACTGTAGGGAGAAAATTCATGCAATCAAAGCTAAACTAGAGTTGAAGCTGGCCAGAAATGTAGAGGGGACTATAAAAAGAGAAGGTTTTTTTGCTATGGCAGTAGCAAAAGGCAGTGCTAGTGGCCCATTACAGGATGAAGATGGTCACCTCAAAGACAAGGCAGAGATGTTCAGTGCTTTCTTTGACTCTGTCTTCAACACTGAGGATGGGCTAAGGGTGCCCCAGTGCCCTGAGCTGGAGGACCATGGCTGTAAGAATGATAAAGTCCCAGCTAGATCACTGCAGTCTATGGGGCCTGGTGGGATTCATCTAAGACCACTCAGAAGAGCTGGCTGATATCATTGTGAGGCCTCTCTCAATGATTTTTGGACAGTCTTGGGAATCTTCAGAGGTCCCAAGAAGAGTGGAATGTGGCTAATGTCCCAGTTTTCAAGATGGGCCACAAGGGTGACCCTGGAAACTACAGGCCTGTCAGTTTCACTTCAGTGACTGGTAAAACTATGGAGGACATTATTCTGGGAGTAATTGAAGAACACCTGAAGAACAGTGCAGGCATTGGTCAGAGCTGACATGCCTTCATGAGGGCAAAGTCCTTCTCAGTACCCTGAAAGGAAAAAGAAGGTTTCTGGATCTGATGACAAGGTAGTGTAGCTACTCCAACCCCAGTGATAGACACTGCAGCTGAACTAACCTGTATTGGTATCAGTTACTCTTATACACAAGAAGAAATGGTTACAGAAGTTAGCTCATAGTAAGGGAAGATGAAACAGGACCATTGCAAGAGGAGGAGGAGGAGGGAGAACAAAAGATAACAATTTGATCCCTATCCCTGAGTGAGTTCTGGGGATATGGGAGAACTTATCTAAGCAAGCAAGGAGATAAAATCAAACCATAAATCTATAGTGGAACAAAGGGGTATAGAACAAGTTAATTCTAACTATAGTATACAGCTGTAAAGTGCAGGTTGTACCTAGATGTGCTGATAGAAAGCAAGATGTTTGATAGAAAAACTTAGGCTAGATTGGGTGAAGAGATTGGAAGATTAGACATATTTGTTATAACTGTGCACTATATAGATGAAATAACAGGTTTTCTCTGATAGTACACATGACAGGTGGAAGGATCCCCCATGTTTTTGGTGCTGTCAATAATGAATGCCTGCCTTCTGAATAACCGCTTTGGTGTCTTCATTTTCTGAGATTTCAGTAACAGCGTTCAGGTATCATCCAGGTGTGCACAGTGTTAGCTGCCTGCTCTGATGCTGGAGTAACAGCACTAGTAACATGGAATAACAGGGTAGGGAAGCCAAGCAGCTAGGGGTCACCATCTAGGTAAAGGGACATTAACAAGGCAATTAGAAAAGGGGCACAGCCTCTGGAGATGACTCTTGTCAAGTATGAAGAAAACGTATCCCTTCAAGAGAGACGTTGTATGTTACTCAGGCAAGTGGACCACCATGGCCAATACCTTGAGGTGATTTATTATGACCAGAACAATGTGTGGTTGCCCACAGATCCAGGTGAAGTCCAGTGTGGTGGTAATTTGTGCAGAGTTGCACTATTGTTGTATTGGTAGTAATGAGCTGGGGAGACAAGGAGGCACTGACAGTGGGTGAAATGATTTAGCAGCTCTGGAAATACAGAGTCCCTATGAAGTTGGCTGAAAAACTGCTTAAAAAATGGGAAAAACTGTTCCACAGAGTGGAAGGGCTGATTTTAGTCCTGATTCATATAAGGAAGGAAATTTTATTTTTTTATGTGAAGTAAATGGACAGTCCAGTGTCCAGTATTGAAGGGACCCTGCTGCAGCCTGGTGGAGGAGAGGGGCAACAGGGTTTACTGTACTCTGTGGATCCAATGGCCTGGCATGTCAGGCCCACAGGAATATAAGGCTCTAGCAGACACTAATGCACAGTGTACCCTAATGCCATCAAGCTATGAAAAGGCAGAACCTATTTGTATTTCTGTAGTGACAGGGGCATCCCAATAACTGACTCTTTTGGAGGCTGAAGTAGGCTATACTGGGAATGAGAGGCAAGAGCACCTTGCTGTGACGGTTTCAGAGGCTTCTGTGTCCATGGCCTCCTTTTCTGGGAGAAAGTATTTCAAGAGCCCAGAAAGGTGCCAGTGGGCTTTTGGTCTAGTTGCCTTGGAGGTGGAGAAAATTAAGCAGCTGTCTACTTTGCCTTGTTTCTTGGAGAACCCTTCTGTTGTGGAGCTGCGAAAGGTGAGAGAGGAACAGATGCCAAATGCTACGACGAGTACACTGGCATCAGTAGCATACCAGCAGATACTCTGTGATTCTCATCCAGGAGCTGATTTGTGGACTCTAGAGCCAAGGAGGGATCAGCAGGACCTGCTTACCCTCTGGTAGCCCCATATGGGCAGTTAAAGAAATCTAATGGAGAGTGGAGACTAACAGTAGACTATCATGGCCTGAATTAAATCATGCCACTGCAGAGCGCTGCTGTACTGGACATGTTGAAACTTTAGTAAGAACTGGAGTCAAAGGCAGCCAAGTGGTACGCCACAATTTATATTGCTAATGCATTTTCCCAAGCTGTTTGGCAGCAGAATGTAGGCCACAGTTCACTTTCACTTGGAGAGGTGTCAGGTACACCTGGAATAGGCTGCTTCAGGGTGGAAACACAGCCCTGCTGGGGGGAGAGGGGTGGGTGTGAGTGGTGTGCTGGGGTGAGCGAGCATCTGTGTGGAACTTATTCGCCGGCTTAGTTGTGAGTGCAAGCCATGACAGGCTTGTGTTAAGGACAGCTTGGTCAATTCAGTTAATCTGTGCCTCAAGTCTAAACTGAGCTATTAAGGAAAATTTAGGTAATGAAGGTCTTATGATGCGTGTTGTACTCTCTTGAACTGCCCAAGCAGGGATAAACACTCTGTAGGCTGGCTTTATCAGCCTGGGCAGTTTATCTTCAGAGCTAATTTCAAATGAAACTAGCATCGCCTTTAACTCAAAAGCGGGTTAGTACTTGGTTTAAGTACTCAAGAGTTTCATCCACTGCTGTAGCAGCTGGTGCATTTTTGATCAAAGAACTTGCTGGTGGGTGTGCTTCTTTACATCAGAAACATAATATAATACTTTAGAATAAATTATAAAGCCACGCAGCTGTATGAACTGGCTGTTCTCTCTCACATGCTTATGCTGAAGACTCTTCACAAGCTTTGTGTGGTAATTTCAGCCTGGAAGAGTCTCAGTGATGAGAAACAGTGGTAGCTGCCCTCCCACAGAGACTTTGAGAAGCTGGAAACAAGATACTGTGGTACCTTTTTTACCTTAAAAATCAAAGAATGTGTTGAAAATACAGAGGTGTGAAGGGATAGTGGGAGTACTTCCTGTCATGAAGGATTTTAAACATCCTAATCTGACTTGTATGGTTTTGTTTCTTTGAGAAATAGAACTTGGTCAACTGAAGAATGTAAAATTTATACTCCTTTTGTCAGCTTTTTCCAAAGTTTTGTGCTTTGTCACATGGCTCATCTGTTTTTTCTGATCCCATGTTGGTCTTGCCTACTGTCAGGGCACATATATATATCTAAAATGAGGGATAAGCTATTTCAGCACCACGGATGAGACTATGGGAAAACTAAACATGACTAGGAATTTCTTATTTATTAAGTGAAATTAGGTGCCTGGTTCTCCTTTCAAGGTTCTGAGATTCTTAAATTCAAATAAATTTTGTTTTACCGATGCATATATCTGCTGAGAGGTACTATTTTTCCCTTGTGACTGCCTATTCAAAATAAGGATTTGTACTCCAATTTTATATCACCTGTGTTGTTCTGAGATAGCGTATTTTTATTGTTCATGTTTTTCCATTTCTTATTTGGCTTTCTCAAGTCATACATTTGAGCCCCTTGGTTGACTGTGACCAAATTTGAAAGCTGGATTGATGAAAATAATAAGTCTGCATTTATTTGCCAGAGGGGAAAAGAAAGACTATGTAGTGTTCCAATTAAATTTTCTTGTTTAATGTTCACTTTGGTTAACCTGTGGGCTGTTTCTCCTCAGAGTAAAAGATAAAAGGTACAGGAGTTATGGGAAAAGGGTGGGTTACTGTGGAAAGCAGCAGGTGCCTCTTAGGGAGGCAGAGGTGATATAAACTGGCAGAGCTAAGTACCTATGAAGTGAATTAAATTTGCTTTTGCTTTTCTTTTCTGAGGTTTAGGCTTTTATTTTTTTTCGTAGGGGAATGTGCGTGAGGTGGTAATATTTATTTGCATATGGATGGAAAATAGCAGAACCAAAAGAGGAGTCAGCTTTTTTCCAACAGGTTTTGGAGTTTCTTTGTATCTTGAACCTCTGCTATTCTCTTGTGAGAAGTAGCATCTGATATCTTTTACTGTAGCCTTGACTTCTAACAGTGGAAGTTACTGCCTTTACAGGTGCGATTGTCTTGGTAGTTGTAGCTAAAAGCTTGCCCTTCACTGTAGACTCATAGAATCAAACAGTGTTAAGGGTTTGGGAGGGACATTTAGTCTCAAGCTTCCTTGCCAAGGGTGCGGTCACCTACCACTAGATGAGGTTGCTCAAGGCCTTTTCCAACCTGGCCTTGAATTCTGCCAGGATTGGGGCATTCACAACCCTGAAAAGACAGTTCTGTTTCATCTGCAATTATATGTAAAGACACTTCTATTTCATACATGAACTTAAAGGGGATGGATTGCTTCTTGTAGTTCCAGTCAATCTTTGTGAGAATTATGACTTTGTGTTTGGTTCTGCAAATGTTTGTTCTTTGCTGACTCGTTGGTGCCAGTATGCCAGGAAAATCCTCCAGACCTGACGGGGTTGTTGGAACTCTTGGAGGTTGATGCCATGGCTTGGATAAAGGTTCTTGTGGACCCCTTACTTGGCAAAGAGGTTGTGTGTTGGAAGAGAAAAGGAACTTAGTTGCTTCTTGGCAGACCACACATTACTTAGTAGCAGGGACCAGGATGACTCAATCTAGGAGTAGATGATAAACACCTCTGATCTGATGCCTCCTGTCTTGTTAAGTAAGTCTCCTGTAGCTTGCCTAACCGTAAGGACTTATTTGAAACTTTCCTTACTATTACAGGTAGTATGCCTTTCTCTTCCTGTGTGATACCAGCACAGAAGCTGGAGATAAGATCACAGTTGCTGTTGACAGGCTGGCAGGAATACAGCCTGGCACACCATGTGATTTTAACACATGCTGTTTCTTCTGGATTAATAGAAACGATATTATATTAGAAGGAGCGGAAGTGGTGGATCATGGCACTCATTTTGAAAAGGGAGCAAAGTTGTGCAACTAAAGACCTGAGAATCATCTTTCAGATGTGGATCTGTGCTGCTGTTGATGTGTGTTCTGTTTAGAGTGTGGACATGGCCAAGACCCTTGTGCCATAGTTGATCAGGTGTCTGCTTAAATAGCCAGAAATATGAGAATTTGTGTGTGAGTGCTAAAAATTCCTGCTGCTTTTCTAAGCCCTCTGAGGTTCAGAAAGCGTTTCAGCTAGGTCCATAGTAAGTAAATATCACAGACTTTTGGACTCACTCCCAAATACGAGGTGCTATAAGTAAAGTTTGTTTATCAAGTGAGTAAAGACTTGCCAGTCATCTGAGTGAGGAAGTAGTGTTGCTACCACATAGTAAGGCAAAATAATCTAATAACTTGGTAGCAATGATATTTTATTGTTCTGAAACAAAAAGTGGATCATGGGGTTTTTTTGCTTCTCTTATGTAGTCACTGTGCAATAGAGTGGTATATAAACTTTTACAAGCCAGTGTTTGAGAGCACAGCACTGCTTTGATTTCTTCTTGTCCTCAGAAGTCAGCATCACACACACTCTTGCTCTCCAGAAATCCTCTTATTGGAGGCTGTATGAGGACAGTCTGTCATCCAACAGAGAGGAGGTTCACAGAAAACCTGTTTTGAAAGATAGTAATTTGTGTGTCTGGCACCTGTTGGCAGTACTGGTTGTTCTAAAAAATACAGTGTTTAGCAGGTACATAGGAATACTTAGTTGTAACTAGTAGTAGGTGGGCAGAGGAAAGAACAAATATTCCTGTTAGTTTTAGTTGAAGGAAGTGTCATTAGAGTGATTCTGAGGTAGAATGTGCCACACTGGCTTTTATTTTCACCAAGAAATAAGGGACTAGGAAGAAGATGCTTTATATGGGTTCACTTCCTTAGGACTGGTGCTATCAAATCTGATGGAGCAGCTAGCTGAATGTCCTGTCTGTCATGTTGTCTTTTTTATTTTTTTTTCCCACCTTATGCAAACCTAGGAAGTTTCCAGGGCTGGAAATTATTTTAATATTTGTGGGTTTTTTTTTTTAAAGTAGTATGAATAGTAATTCACTGTTAAATGGCTACTCTCAGGTCCTGTGGGAAAACCAGAACTTGCCACTGGAAGTACTGTGGAGATGTGAAATTATGTGGATTTGGTAAAAAGTCTTTTTAGGTGAGTGTTGTGGTTTAACCCTAACCAGCAACCAAGCACTGTGCAGCCACTCACTCCACCAGCACCAGGGACAGAATTGGAACTGAGATAAAGGCAGTTTAATAGGGAAAACGAGCCATGTACACAAGCAAAGCAAAACAAGATGTTAAATCACTGCTTTCCATGGAAAGGGAGATGTTCATCCATCTTCAGGAGAGCAGAGCCCCATCACACATAACGGTGACTTGGGAAGACAAACACCATCACTCCAAATATCCCCTCTCTTCCTCCTCCTTCCTCTAACTGTATATGCTGAGCACGATGTCATATAGCATGGAATATCCCTTTGGTCAGTTTGGGTCACCTGTTCCAGTTGTGTCTCCTCCTAACCTCCCATTCACCCCAACCCCTTGCCAGGGTGGCAGTATGGAAAGAGAAAAGACCTTGGCTCTGTGTAAGCTCTGCTCAGCAATAATAAAAACATCTCTATGTTGTCAACCCTATCTTCAGCACAGATCCAAAACACAGTCCCATGCCAGTCACCATGAAGAAAATTAACTCTACCTCTGCCAAAACCAGCACAGTGATGCATCTTACATAGATCTTCACGGTTTTTCTAGCTCACCTAGCTAGAAGGTGCTGAAGAAACTGAAGTAGTCCACATTCTCTACAAAACCTTCCCATGTTAACTTGGGGAGACAGTAATTTGTCACAAAAGAATTTACAAATAATGACTTTGAAAACATAGTATGGGATGTGAAGCTTAAGTGCTCTTTGACTTTTTTTATAAACTAGCATAACTGAATACTTGATGAAGTACAGTTTTTTTAGTCTCTTCCCATCAAGAAAAATATTTTGAAATATCATTCTGTTAATGAAATGTTAACTGTACAGGGGGAGAATGGGGACGTTTGAGCCATTTTAATGTAAATTTTGTAATATTATTAATAGATGATAAAGTTATAATGTTATTTATTGTGTTCTTTGACAAGGGAAGTGCGAAAAGCTTAGGAACTAAACTTTGGAGACAAAGCAATGTACCTAAATTTAAGTATGTGACTTGAACCAGAGGGAAGAATTCTAAGCCAAGACTTTGTGGCTTGAATGTAATACTAAAGAATATTTAAATCTGTGCTGTGTCCAGATGGAGAATCTTAGTAGGAAAAACATGTGCAACTCTGGAAAATCTAGTTAAACATATCTGCCTGTGTACTGCTACTTGACACCACTGTAATAACTGGCTTTGTTAAGGTGTGTGTTCTACTAAGCTTAAGCAAAGTCTTCTTAAAACCTTGGGAAAGAGACATTGAGCAGCAGCTAGATATCTGTGTCTTTTAATGCAATTTGGATTAGAGAGCTATATACTGTTATAGATCTGGAAAATACAGGGTAGCTTATGGGCATTCAGTTCTAGAAGAAGGCATACTTGGTTTGATGCTTTGCCAAAATGCCATGTTTTCTGCTAAATGTGAATAATAAAAAATCAGGTCATCCTGAGTTGAAGGGATGACCAAAGTTGTATAGTTAAGCTTCAGAGTAAACATATTTCTCAGCAAGTGACATCAAGAGACATAAAAGTCCAATTAAAACAAAATTATGGTAGGCTATTTAAAAGTCCATTTTGGTTATTTGAACAGTTGGATTTTTAGTTGCTGTTTGAGTAGATTAAGTTACATGCTTGAAGTGGAAGTGTAAACTAGCTGTAGGTTTTCTCAACTTTGTTCTTTTTTTGTGAACTGGAAACAGAAGTAAGAGTCATGCCAGTGTCAGAAATCAGGTCTCAGGTGGGAGTGTCTTCCTGGAAATCATGCTCTATTTATTCTCTTCCACAGTTCAAAGTTCCACTATGGAAGACTCCTCCTAACTGCTTTCTCAGTTAGTGCTTGTTGTGAGTTTGTACACTGGAGCAGTCAAAAACTGAGCTTTTAGCTTTAAATAATAATGTGTGTGACTGAAGGGCAGGATGTTCCTGTCTCTAAGGGAAAGTAGGCAAGTAATTATTGAATGGACTCTGCAGCTCTGTGCCCATGGTGCCTTGCTTTTGGGGTTTTGTGTTGAATCAGTCAAGATATTCAGCTTACAGGTGTGTCGTCACAGGGAGTTGTGCATAGGCACAATTGCAGAAGTAAAAAAACAAACCCAAAAACAACCCCAAAACCAGGAAAGGGCTTCTGTGCTTTGTTTAAGAATTACAACTCCTCAATGTTTCTGTGTATGTGTTCCCCTGGTGGAGCAGAGAAGAGAACTCATCTGACATCCCTGAAAGAGCTGACTTACCCAGTGTGACTAGTATTTTGGTTTAGTTTTGATAGTTTCTTTTTTATTTCTTTTAGAATCCACATAACTTTCCTGGCGTGTGTTGCATTATGTTTGTGGAAGTCCTTTAGTGTTAAAAGGTGGAGTGCAAGAAGGGGAAACTGAGGTTACATGTTTTGATGGCAACACAGGATACAGAGTTTGCCTTTGCAGTTATCTCTGAAACATGTTCTTCTTATCCTTAGCTGAAAGTTTTGTGTTTGGTCTTTGGTGCTTGTTTTACCTCTGGTCTGTGCTGTAGGGAAAATAGAGCAGGTTTGTGTTGGAAAAGTAAACTCCTTATGAGTTTTGTGGTTTTTATCTGTGTAGATCATACTTTAGCGTAGCACTTGGTGTTTTTATATGTAGTGAGATCTGGAAGCTACCAAACTGACCATTTAGGTGAATTTCTTCAACTACTAAAATGTGTCTTTCTTACATTGAAAGAAAGTCACCCTTTGATAAGTGTTTGCATTGTCTGAAGAAGTAATTAAAAAATCTGTCTGACATTTCAAAGCATTTTACAACAGTTTACACAAATTGATATAAACTTTCTAGTATATAATGACTGTGAGCTGTAGTGAAAATGGATAAGGATGCCAGCAACAGGCAGTGATCAGTTATCACATAAATAGTTTCCTGATAGCCTGGAATAATTGTCTGGCTGATGCTTCTCTTTGTATAATTAAAACAAGTTCTCTATGCCTCATGTAACATATTTGGCTTTTGTGTTTTGTGTCTCTGGGTACTGACAGAAGGAAGAGGCATGTACAGGGAGGTTCAGTGCTTTAAATTGGACCATCGCGTGGTCATGTGGGATTTCCATTACTGTAAGGGAGCCAGTTCTGTGATTGCCCTTGAGAACATAATGCAAAGTGCCAGAGGAGGCTGAGGAGGACAGTGTGTGTGCACAAGCAGTTGCCTGGAGGCACTGATATACTGTAACCTTAGGTGTGGGCAGAAGAAGTGACAAATCTGGTAATAACTGTGTATTTACTCTCTCCTTGTTATTACATTTCAGCTAAAATTTTCAAAGGCTATAAATTCCCCATGGCATCAGTAAACTGTATGGGGGAGTCTGTGTGTTGGGAGGGTGGAATCGCACCCTTCTGACAAGGCTCAATGTGTAAGTAAATGTTACGACTTCTATGTGCTGCTTTCAGTGCACCGGTGTAGTCTGTCTGGTGTTGCCCTTCTGGATCGTGCAGCTGTCCTGCAATGTCTGAATAAATTCCATGCTCTGCCTGGGGATAGACTGGATGAAGAATTTGGAGGTGGGGAGTCTTGACTGAAGAAGGAAACCCATAGACTCCTATGGACACTTCACACATTAGCAAAATTTAAGGGGTATGTCAATAGGTTAATTATTATGTTAGTGAAATTTATGTGTCACTTGGGAAGTTTTTCAGGTTTTTTCTTGGTAAGGGTTATCCTTACACCTTCAAATGAGGATGTTTACCTGTAAGGAGCCTAGGAAGATCTAACACTTTAGCTTACTGGCTGGTTAAGTCAAGATCTGATTCTGCTTAGCGCAATTTACTGTGACACCTGGTCTGAATGTGATACTGTATTTCTGTGTTAGGTATTCATCTGGCTGGCTGAGTTTTTTCTGGTGGAAAGAACAAACACTGTAGAACACATTTATAAATCAGTTAAATTAATTTTATACTAGTAATGAAGTTGAGTTGCTGTGTCCTTAAGACAATGCTTTTCTATTAATTAAAAAAAAAAAGTTGTGAACAAGCTATATTTTGAGCAAAAGTCATGGCTTTAATCCTGTCTTACAGACACCTTTAACTCTTGATAATGTTGACTTTCAAAGGTCTCTTTTGTTATTACAGTTAGTACTGCTGATAGGTCAGAAAATATCTGTAGAAACTTTGAAATTCCAAAGTGAGAACCACATTATGACAAATAGAGGTGTTGGAATTACTATTACTGCAGCAAGACCTTCTTTTAAAGGAAATGAACCAGTTAAGAAAAATCACTTAAATTGCTTTTCACTCTGAGTAGAATTTTGTGATGCTAACTATGCAGCAGCTGTTGTTGCATTCTGTATGAATGAGTAATCAGGTTCATAGCCAAGAGGGTATTTAACCTCAGGAAGAAATGGTGAGGTTAAAGCCCAAGATGCTCATAATAATGCCCTTTTCAATTTTTTTTGTTGTGTGGTTTTGGTTTTTTTTTTTAGGCAAAGTTGACACTAAATAATTCTTAATATAAGGTGAACATGTTCTCTTCCCCAGCTTGAGGTCACCTCTGGAAAGTATTGCTATCATCAGTGGCATAGTAGTGTGTCTGTAATGAGACGTATTGATTGTTGATTACACTATAATAGGTAAGCATTGTGGAACACTGTCGAAGTATATCTCTAGGGGGAGCTGTAATTTCCTTTTGTCTGGAAGTGCATGGCCACCCATAATTGCAGTTTTTCCTAGTAGCTTAAGATATCTGTGGAAGCAGTATCAAGCATCTTCATATGAAATTGCCTAGTAAAGTTCAGGACAACACAATGTGCTCTTCCTCTTAACTATCTGTATTTTACCCTTTTTCCTTTACTGGGTAGTGGAGTCCGCTGTGTCTATTTTTTATGTTGGGTTAAGACTGTCTCTCAGTTTGTAACTGCAGCTGCACTCACCATGTCTTTCTGTTTGATCCATGCTGATATGTGTGAGATGTGTGTAAATAAAAACTGTCAGGTTCTGCCTCATCAGTCACATTAGGAGCACTGAAATATGGGAATGGATGTAGGAAGGTTACATGAGACTGCTAAATACAGCTACTCTTGTAGCTCTCATGATTCTTCAGTTCCAAAAAGGTCTGTGTTTGGTGTTTGTCAAATGGAGCTTCCAACCATGTAATTCTTTCCCCTTCACAGTAACTTTTATTTTATTTTTTTAGGTTGTGTTGAATCAAGTGAATGTAAACAAGCATCTTGACTTCTTACACGGTAATATACTATCTCTTGAAGTGATACCATTTTGTTACCAGCAAACTGTCTAGTGATTCTTTGGTTAAACTGAACTGAAGTTTCTGTGACGGGTATACAGTCATGGAAAGTTAAACTTGTTGAGAGATGACCAGTTCTGATTTTGAATAAGTTACTGGCTGTGAAATATTAACCTTGCCAGAATTGGTGAGACCGAGCTTTTTGATTTGAGTTTCAGGGAGGCTGATGACTTTTGAGAAGACTGATTATGTATTTTCTCTACTTTCTAGGGCTCCGTAGTTGCCTTCACATTCTTCTCAGTTCTCTCTTACAGTCTGAAAAGGAAGATGTATTCAGACAAGGTGTTTTCTGTTTGTATTTGCCATTCAGTTTAGAATGGCTCTGTGATCAGTTCTATCTCCTGAAGTTGACCCAAGAATAGTGACATATGCAATTGCTGTAGAGATTTTCAGAGGAGCATACTTTGGTGAATTGTAGTGAATGTTGAACTTGTGATTGCAAATGTGGTTTGTTTGTTCTACTGCATTTTGTGGTTGCTTTTTTTTTCGTTTGTTTGTTTTCCTGATACCTCTTGCAAACAAATGGGAACTTACATGACACTCCTTTGACTTCAAGGTTGTTCAAGGAGGCGTGGGTGAGACAGACCGGAAAGGTGGTTAACTAAGAAGAACAGAGCTTTATTGCAGAAATGAAGTTGTATGCTACTACCCTATTCCTCTGCCTCTTAGCAGTGCTTTTTGTGCAAAAGCGACCGCAAGTCAAATAGAAGGAAGATAGGAGTGTAAACAGTAAGGAAAGCTGGCTTGGTGTTTTAGTCGACTTTAACTGAAACTGCACGCTTGCTTTTATTTGTAGCATGTCGGATATGAACATGAATACCTGTTGATAACATCCATTTGCATGTCTGTTAAAGTACAGTATGTCATGATGCTTTACTTGCTGTGTAACTGCACCTGCTTATTTCTACTTTTTAGTCGTGAGGGAGAGGTGTTGTTTAAAACAGTAGATCAGCCAGTTATTTGGTGTGAGGCTGATGTCAGTTTACTGAAGTGTGATGGCCTTGTGCCCCATCTTTACAGGCAGATTCAGAAAAACCTTCATCTTGTGACTGCCTGTGGTATGTAACTGGCCTCATCAACAAAGTCTGACGTTGCTGACTGCAATTCCTTCAGTGGAGGTTTGTTCTCAGTCCTGCCCCAGTATACAGAGTGGCTGTGTAAGAATTGTCTGCCTTGCATGCAGCTTAAGGCAGAGTAGGAAATGTCCACTTTTTAAAACATGTTGATTAGCTGCACTTAATTATAGCAGTTGATTTCATTGCAAATATCTCTTCTCTGTAAAAAATGGAGGGTAGGTTTTTGAAGACTCATTTTTCCTGTATCTTCTGTGAATCTTTGTGTGACCAGCTGCATTGAAAGGCCACTGTTTTCCAGACTGTAATGAAGCAACCTCTGTTCTTCTGATTACTGAATTTTTTGAGCTAAATGACACTGAATTTTGTTTCACTTTCTAATAGTTCAGCAGCTCTTTAGTTAACCAAACTTCTAGCAAAGCTGGGTTCTACCTTACCAACTCCTGGTTTCTTCTTGGTATATGGAAGTGATTTGAGGATTGACATTTCTGGTGGCTCTTTTGGTGTGTTTTTTTTTTGTTTTTGTTTTTTTTTTTTGTGTGTGTTTTTTTTTTGTTGGTTTGGTTTGGTTTGGTTTTTTTTGGTTAAAGGATGACCCCCAACCAAGTTACCTGTATTAGTAGGTGTCTTGAATGTGGCATATTCCATGTAGATGTGATTGAATAAGTGAATCTGAATTCTGAATTACCAAGCCTGATCTTTGACTTCTGACTACAGAGATTCCTCATCAGCAGTGGAAAGCATCTAGCAAGACACAGCTCCTCCAAAACAGTTACCACTGTCTGTCCACTCAGGTCTCTGGAGAAACACTGGTATTTTAAGCAAATAATCTTGAAACAATTTTTATAAAGCAGATGGGTTATGTTTGTAGTTCAAACCGGTAAGTTAGAAATAATATTAAGTGCTTTTTTTTTCTTTGGAGAAATGAATTTCACTCTTTATTTTTCATGTGAAAATTGGTTTTACTGTGTAGAACAGAATTTGTGCATTTCCATTCCGTTCTTACTGCCTCAGGGCTATTTCTCTCTGGCAAGGGGAAGTAATTTTCCTGTTTTGTAAGAGCTTCTTCATCATCTCTTTCCCCTTCGAATCTAGTGTTTTTCGTGTGATCTGTTCCTAGGCTATTAATTGTTAATACCAGGATCTGGTGTCAAAGTGTCAAATAAAGCATGTGTAGGTGACAGAGATGAAGAGTTAGGGATATCTTTTCCTTCATCTACTCCCCCAAGTTGTTTCTCTGCCAAGACAACATCGAAATGATGTTTAGCTCATGGTTTTGTTTTTTTTTTTTTTTTTTTTTTTTTNTTTTTTTGACAGTAATCATTAAGATGTAGTTTAATTCTCAGGTTACTTTTCTGTTGGTTTGTGAAGTTGACTTCTTTCTCCTGTAAGAAATTACTATTCCAAGTCTAGTGAAGTGGTAGCTAAAAACTTGGGAATTTTAAGCTCTTTATAATGCAAAGTATTCTCAGTTCTGCATAAACATTAGGAAGGGAAAAGCATCTATATTTTTGAACTGAAATTTAAACGTTATTTGTCTCATCAAAATACTATTTCTTTAAATCAATACATTATGAATTAGCTCAAGATATGTGGCACATTAGCTTCTGGGTCGTTCTGTAATGCTCAGAATTGCTTTCTCTCTTAACATCTGGAAAACTCTGCAGTCCTAGGCAGTGTTTTCTCATGCCACTGCCAGTGTAAGGGACAGTTAAATTCTGTCCTTGTGTGACACTGTCATTCGATTGTTAGCACACAGGAAAGGTGTCCGCAACAGATTATGTTTCGTAAGTCACGTTTTCAGAATTGCTTTTCTTTTTTGAGTTTGTGCAGGTACTATCTGACGCTTGTAGATGAGTGTAGGTGTGTTAATATGCTTCTGTTACTGCAGATGAAAAAAAAATCGTAGCTGAATATATTTATTTTGAATTGTGCAGTATTACAAGGTAAACTTTCACAACTTTGAACCAGTGAGCTCACGCTGCTGTTCATCTCCATCATTCTTTTTTGTGAATATTCATTTCTGATATTTGATGCTTCAGAGTGTTGTCCACAAAAATCAGATTTGTTACCTAATGTGCAAAAAGCCAATAATTACACAGTCAAGGGAGACATTGATTACTTACTTATTTCAGAGTTGTGCAACCCTGGGTGCTCGGTGGCATTCCACAAATCAAGCACACTCCTCCTGGGTGTGGACTATTTCATGCCACTATTTACACACAGAAGTTCAGTATTAGTAACCTCCCAAGTACAGCCCTTCTATTATGATTGTTTAGTAATTTTTGTACAATTTACACCATCCCACACAATCCCAACTAACTCCTACCACATGTTTGGGAAGGGTCTTCATCTGGACTAAGGGATGCTAGCTGCCATCTGTTTGTTGTCTTTCCTGCTGATTAATCTTAAAAATATACAGTGATTAAACATCAAAGGACATCATAACTTAAGATAATCTTGATATATTACTCATTTTGCAACAAGTTGGCTGGTTGGGAGAGTGATTTAAAGCTCTTACAATGTCCTGTTTTGTAGCTCTTGCACTATTTTCTTGGGTTTTTTCCTGTTTTCTTACATATTTATCAACATTCAAGAAAACAGCTCTAGGAAAGCAGAGAATTTTACAGTTTTCATCATCTTGGTGTTGGACATTAAAAACTAATTGCAAAAAGTAGTAGATAGTTAAGGATTGCTTTAACAGCGTGAATTTGCATTGAATTTCTTATGAAAAGGATCTTTCAGTCTTAGTATTGTTGCTTTCCATACAACCTTGACCTGTGTGTATGATTTCTTTGAGTTTACATGTGCATGTCCTCATTTGAGATTGAGTTACTCCATGATCCCAGTTACTCAAAAAGGAGGTATTCTGATTTGTATTTCAGAAATTCTTTATGGCTGAACATTTTGTTAGCATTGTGTGTGTGTTTGAGAGTATTTACTAAAAATTGTGTTGAAAGGAAAGAAACCTTAGAGAAATTCTGTTAGAAACAATTTAAATATGGACTTGCACTGACAACTGCTTTTCCTCTTGTTTACTCAGCTACTTTTTAGCATGTTGTACATTTTATCAGGTACCTTGCAATAATTAAATAGGTGTAGCAAGTAAAAATGGCTTGTTAAGTCTGAAGTGTTAGTTTTTACACTGCCTTCAGCCAAGAGAGATTTTCACCATTTTCAGATCACCATTTTTTTTCAACAGTGTCAACTGTGCTCTCATTCTAAATTAAATTTAATTTTCATAGATTTGTTTTGTTAGGCGGTAGGTTTTGGTTTTGTTTCTGTTTGGTTTTACTTGAGATTGGTGCCACATTAACTAGTTTATGGCAACTGGTGTCTTTCTGTTTCCTGTTACTTGCTGTGACAGTAGCTCTGAGCTATTCTAACAATTTTCATATTTTCCGGCCCCTGGTAGCAGTTCTCAGTTCAGTCAGTTCAACTAAGGGGAGGGAGCACATGTTGCTGTTTGGTACCATTGAATAATATTCTCAGAAGCTTTCTTATTTCTGTAATGTCTAGGAAGTTTTAAAACCACAGTGATTTTAAACTGTCACTCCTGTGGGCCTGGAATTTAAAATTCTTAGCCACCATTTTCTTTGAATAATTTTCAACATATTCCTGGCTAAGGAGAAGTGAATATTCACATAGTTGCATAACAGAAAAATAAAAAATAAGTTTTCTGATGACACGAAACTGGGAGGAGC